>JBAMJV010003486.1:0-135377 GCA_037951105.1 Echinarachnius parma
GTCTCGGGACTTATTTACTCTTCCCTCAATAGCATTTAAAATCCCTCGGGAGTGGAACATTCTGTGCTATTCCCTCCACCACCAGTTAACAACTGTATATTATAGTCTTGTTCAAAAGTATATGCCTATACTTAAACCAAAATATTTGGGCAATCCTCCATGATACCGTGTTTGTGTTTAATGGCAGTTGTTCCTGAGTACCAGACGTGGGACCTGGATCATCCATCGGCTGGGCGATAGAGGACTACCGGTGGACATGGCTAACGTCAAGAGGTTATACACATGGTTACCAGATTCCTTCATAGCCAAGCTGTATGAGCACAAGTTGCAGTAAGTTTATGGTTCCATCTTTACATTTGTGGTGGAATGTTATGATAGCTATAGTCAGCGACAGGCCCGCTGGCAAATGGGGGCTGAGGGCGATTTTGCCCCCTAATTTTCAAAATAGCCCCCCTGAAATCAGTAGGTAGCCCCTAAAATTACTATAGGGTATTATGTGAACAATTTCTGGATATCCATCAGATTGGAAAAGTAGCCCCTAAAATTGAAAAATTAATTCCTGCATTGCATAAGACACATACTACAAGTACAAGTAGTCTTGTACATGTTTGATAATATTGGGTTCAAGAAATATTGGGATGGGGGAGTGTTTCTGTTTTTGCTGTAGTATATTGGCTTTTTTTCAAATCTGACTGGATTCTTATGACCTATGTCCCAAATTAAATTCTTGAATAGAAGCAACTAGACCATCTTTGGGGTTTGAATCAGTAAAAAAACAAAACAAGTCATCCCCAAAGTTGGTATGTTTTACCTTTTGACATTTTCAGGATGGAAATGGGTAAAGATTTTGATCCCCGATCACAGGATTTTGGAAGGGAAGCCATCAAAATTACCCCCTATCACGGGCTTTTGGAAGGGAAGCCAGCAAAATTACCCCCTAAATGAAGGAAGATTTGAAAACTACCCAGGCTAATTAAAAATATTTCGGAGAAAAAATGCTAAAAGACCCCCTATTTCAACGATTTTTAAGGATTTTTTTCCCGAACTGAGCCCCTAAAATATACCCCTTTTCCCAAAAAATCGGGAACGCGCATGCGGTACAGATGACCATCTGAGTGGGGGGGCCGGGCCCAAAACTGAGTCGGGTCGTTATGTCAGAGATGCCAATCCTCCCTGATTTTCAGGGAGGCTCCCTGAATCTGAATATTTTTAACTTTTTAATACGTCACACCACACAAATTTCAATGCCTCCCTGATTTTTTGAAATATTATTCCCATTATGCTGTATGTTTTTGTTGTTGACATCACATATTGTTTGTTGTACACAGCTAGAAGAGATCGAGTAGACCTAAGTTCCTTGGCATTCAGTAAATATTTTTTTTTTTTAGCCTCCAAATCAAGTCGAGTTGGTATGTTTTATGTTGTTGACCCATCTCCATATTGTATATTGTACACAGGAATAGGGTAGACCACAAGTTCCTTGGGGTTCAGCCGGCCCACTCCCCCCTGGCCCAGCATCCCACGGTCAACGACTTTCTTCCCAACTGCATCATGAACGGGTCTGTGGTCATGAAGCCAGATGTGCAGCGCTTTACTGAAACAGGTATGCATGTAGCTGGCATTTTTGACATTTCCTTCATTTATACAGTATAACCTCTTTATATTACATAAGGTATTACAAGGTTATTTATAACTGGTCAAGGTTCTATGTACTCCATTGTTTTAAACCCTGATACAAGGAGATACCTGATTTAACAGGGTAAATTCAGTGGTCTGAAGGTGCTTGCATTAGGTAATTCTATCGTTAGACGAATACCGCTCCTGGAGGGCTGAGGAGCGGTAGTGATTTTTGAGCACTCAAGTCTGCATCCAGTAGATTTTATCAGGGTTGGCACTTCTTATCTCTAGCCCCTGGGCGCTGATGTCTCAGCAGAGGATAAGCAGAGAGTAGAGAGAATAAACTGATAAGAATGTGGTCGATACGGAAACAAAAATGATAAAATTGATCACCACGATGGTGGAAGACAAGCTAATGGGACAATCACGTCATGGTTATAACGAGGTTTTACTGTATCAACAATGATATCGAGATGACATGATTCTTATTGAGTAGGAAAACAACCCACACACTAATTCTCCGCCAATGTTGATTGTGCTGTACATGTTAAGTTTGATGCCAGTTGCCTTTGATGAAGGTTCACAATATCACTAACGTTACAAAATAAAAGTAATTATGCTTAATCACAAGGTATGCAAAGGATCACAAATGTTGAAATCTTTAAGAAATCAATGCGATTTTGATATGGTCCGCCAATGTGATTTTCACCATTGTACAGTAGAACCTCTTTATAAAGAACTCTGTTATAACGAGGTACCTGATATACATATATAGGAGGCTATTTCACAGGTCCAGGTTCTATGTAATTCATAAGACCTGAAACAACAAGATATCTGATATGGTAAATTAAATTGGCTAGAGGTATTCATTATAACAAGGTTTCACTGTGTGCTACTATACTAACAGGTGTGGTGTTCCAGGACGGCACTGAGGAAGAGCTGGACGTGGTGATCATGGGGACAGGCTACATCTTCCGCTTCCCCTTCCTCCAGGACTCTGTGGTTAAGGTGGAGAACAACCGGCTGCCCTTCTACAAGTACGTGTTCCCCCCAGACCTGGCCCACCCCACCCTGGCCTTCCTGGGCTACATTCAGCCTCTAGGAGCCATCAACCCCATCTCAGAGCTGCAGGGGCGCTGGGCAGCGCATGTCTTCAAGGGTCTGGTCGCGCTTCCGAGCAGCCATGACATGCACCGGGACATGCGGGACAAGGAGGAGGCCATGCGGCGCCGATACGTGTCCTCGCAGAGACACACCATCCAGGTGGACTTCATCGAGTACATGGATGACGTCGCCACGGAGTTCGGGGTGAAGCCGGACTTCTGGAGGATGCTCGTCACCGACCCGGTGCTGGCGGTGAAGTGCGTCATGGGGACGTACACCCCGTACCAGTACCGCTTGGCCGGGCCGGGCCAGTGGAAGGGCGCGAGACGGGCCATCATGACCCTGTGGGATCGTATCAACAAACCCCTGCAGACGAGAAGGGCTCAGGTCATGGAGAAGGAAGGCCTCTCATCATTTGCCTGGCTCTTGGTCTTCATTGGCGTTCTCTTGGCAGTCTACATGTATTGCGTTTGATTCTAAAGGTGTGTAATAAACAGATACCCAGCGCACGTATACCACTAATCACATAGTTCAAATTCATCTTTGCTGTGTTATCATGCTGCCATGAAAATTAATGAAAGAATCGTTCCACCGCATATATTTGAATTAGAATTAGGTTCAACTTCTGAAAGTTCTGAACTTGTAATAAACAGTACTAAAATTATTGATGATTGAAAAGCTTTAAATGTTATGATTCATTCCATTAGAGTCTTAGAGAGATCAAGTTTATATCATTATGCCTCTAGATGTCCGTCCATCATTATGTATGTGCATGTACATACATCTGATCACCTCCGGTTTTACCTAAATGCATTACTACATATTCATTGGTTGGTACTGTACAAATGTATGTAGAGGCAGGCTTAAACGAACACATCATACTTACATGTAGGTTAGGTAACTAGACATAATGTTGTTTCACAGAAGTGTCTTAGGACTTGTGGACAGAACTTCCAGATTAAACTTTGTGACGATTTTGTGATTTACTGTTAGCCAAAATACAACTGTTTATATTAAAGCGCTTTAGAAACAGGACTATTATTACCCTTAGTCACAGGATACAACATAGTACATAGTGCATGTTTTATACAGGCTGTTTTAAAGGGATCTAGTAACTTTGTTGAGATGTGCAAAAACTGATGAATGGTTGATGCAATGTATACTGTTGTTATCTCATATGTCCTCAGGGTATTGTGTGAAAATTTCAGGTCAAATGGACAATGTATGGCCAAGTAATGAGCGAAAATGCAAAGTGATATTGGGTGATATTCACCAACTCACTGCATTCACTTTGTACAGGGATGAAAATCTCGCCCGGAGATTTTCTTATCTAAATACTTCAATCATACATATCTTTGTTATGAAAGGGAAATTTGAAAAACCGAAAGCTGTCCCATGATTTTATTGTTAATACGAATACAACAAGGTATAAAGGAACCGCTAGAATTACAATTTTATTTTGAGGATTTGGACAATGTTACTAAGTCCCTTTAAGGCAATTAATGCTACTTACTCTTGTGCCTGCTTGGAATGACAAATGTGACCTTACACCACAAAACAACTGTTAATTTGAGGTGGTACAGTAGTTTCTCTTTTGCTAGCTGAAATAAATTATGTATTGTAAAATTGTTTTTGTTATTTCCTGATTCAGGGTATCTCTACCTTCTGTGAAATCTGGATAATCAGAAATCATGTTTAAATGGGATTTTTTGTCAATTGAAAATTATCAAATTACAGCACTTGAATAATAATAATAAGAAGAAGAAGAATAATAGCTTGCATTTCATAGCGCTTAATACAGGGTTTCTAAGCGCAAGTATTATTACCCATGGTCATCAGGTATCGTTCAAACCCACACAATGATATTGCATACTTTCTCATCTCCCCGGGGAGCATACTAGCCATATGCCGATCTTTGAAGTGGTCTGTTTTCTCCCTTATTTTAAAATCACTTCAGCCATGTTCCAAATCTTTGGCGCTCATTTTGAGAGGGTTTGCTTAGTCCAAATATGACAAATTATATACCATTGGAAAGGTAATGACTTCTACTTTTAATGCCATGAGAAAATCAGCAGAATCATTTCCCCCGACTTATCAGTCATTTTTGGGGGAAGGGTCACAACTATCAAAACTCTGCAGGGTTCCTCTTGTTGGAAGACAGTATACATACATATGAAGAGCTCATTTTCAAAAGTGGTTAGATCCACTTTTTCAACTTTGGACTAAAGCAGGTTTCTTTGTACACATGACTATGTGAATATGAAAATTGAACTTTCTGTATTTTGATTTTGAGTTAAATTGTCCTAAAGTTTGGATTCTACATAGTTCCGTAGCTTATTAATGTAGGCCTACTGATATCGCTAACTCAATTTGTATGGAAAGTGGATCTAACCCCTTGTGCAAATGAGCTCTTCATATATATAGAAGGGTTAAGAACCTAAATCTGTGGTAAGATGTTAACCAACTTTGTGAAAGAGCATCCTCATCCGTTTATATATCTGCATGATATGGTTGTGTACTTTAATGAAATCATATCAATTAACATTTAGGTATTCACCCTTTTAATTGCAGTATTTTGTCTTCATTTCTTCTACTGTAGGATGATGACTATGATTAAGGCCACGTTATGCAGTGATAAAGACTGCTTTTTATCATCAGTATTTTCTGTTCATTTGTTTCTATTGTAGGATGATCATTAAGGCCATGATTATTAAGGCCATACTATGTATTTGTATAGAATCCTTTTTTATCATATACCTGTATATGTATTGTCCATTCATTTCTAGCTGTTGTAGGATGGCAACTCAATTTGTATTGATATTTCAATTTGTAATGCTTTTATCATTAAATCAGATTACATTCATTTGTATCATTGTGAGGTGCAATATTGTTAATATGATAAGAAATTTGTTTCGGCATTTACAGGTCACTGAAATCATTGTATTGATATCCATTGATAACAGTTAGTTAACAGTTCTTCAATTGTTTTTAACGATGTATAACATGGCATAAAGTGTTTACCATTTATTAGTCATAGTTTTTATGGTTATTGTCATTATACATGCGTGCCTACAGTTTTTGACAACATTGCGGATGGAAAGTCGTTGGACAATTAGAATATATTTTTCTATCAATGTCGAAAGAACTTCTGCCAAAGAATTATATTACCTGTATCGCTTTGTAAAACAAAAAATGAAGTGTGATTTTCTGTGTAACTCCAAAGACACCTACAATGAATTTTGGCTTTTCTATGTAATCTTCTCTTGCGCCATGTTTTTTCTTAGCCCATTCAGGAGCGGTCCCGAAAATTCTTGGGCTAGGGTCTATGGAGAATATATGTTATAGCAAAATCAACCAGTCCTGTACGGTTTAAGTGGGTTAATTGAACAAATGATACCAAATTTACAGGGCCCCCTAGAACAAAAGTGCCAGATAACTCTTGGGCCTACCTTGTTTATAAAAGGTCAAATAAATATATATAATTATATATTAATGAATTATTTAATGAATGCATTTGAAAAATATATTTAAAAACAATGTAACCCAATTAAATCAGTTTGTAAATTTCATTGTATTATACTTGATGTGTACCTCACTCAAACTCAGGATGGCATATTATGTTGCAAATTCTTCAGTTTTCATGTTGAAAATTGTTATCAATTGGGTTAGTTTGTACATTTATGATTAGCTACAAACAACCTCAGAAAATTCCAAAATTTGGTTAAATTCTTAAAATCACCAAGAACGGCATACAAATGCAATGACGAGGTTAAGATGTTCTAATTATTCAAATGATGTGGATGTGCGTACTCAAGTTATATTGTACTCTGTAATTACATGTATTTGAACATATAATTGCATGTGAAAAACTGCCTGTAGCTGGAGGAGGGGCTTCATGGTTCGATATGATTGCAACTCTCCTAATTTTATTTGTGTATAATTATGCAGTTGTAATTTATAGAATTATTATAAATATATATTTGCAATATAATTGAAATCAACATGGATTGTCAATAGTCCTAATTTGTATTATTTTGTTTACCATGTGTACATGAATGACAATTTTGATTGTTTGTGTTGATATTTACTGTATATGTATGTGAGTTGAAATGAATACCAGTAGGCGAGAGCAGGATCATGTCCCAGGACCGGCCCTAGTTCCACCGATATATGCTTGTGTAATCCTTTACGGTTGAATGAGTAAGGGATGTATATGTGCTCTGGTACGTTCTTTTGAGTTTTAATTTATTCTAGCATACCGACATCGATGAGTTAGAGCCAATGATGCTAATTTACCATGGTAAATATCGCTGGTCCGTAATCGTGCCCCCGGGCCCAGTAGTCCACTCCCACTCTGCATTCATCTACAGTGGAACCTCTTTATAACAAGCTATTTAAGGTACCTGATATAGCGAGGTAATTTCACAGGTCCAGATTCTATGTATTTGGTTATTTTGAAGCCCTGCTACAAGATACAAGTTCAATTCAATGGGCCGAAGGTGTTCGTTATAATGAGGTTTCACTTACTGCTCCTGGAGTAATGTCTGAAAAAAATTAGTAAAATTTGGCAGCCATGTAGAAATATAAAAATAATAGGTCTCTACTATTTTTGATATTTTTACAAAATTTGAATTAATGTTTATCTGAAAACAAGCAAAAAATCAACTCTTGCCCTCAATGATTTATACATTGTACATGTACAAACATATATCTGCACAGTTGTAATGCTGTTCATTAGTCCTATGCACAAAGATTATTATATCAGCAAACACACACACACACACACACACGCGCACACACACACACACACACACACACACGTGTAACTGGGGTAGACAATTTTCGTTTACTTTTAAGGACTACAATGTTCTAATATGCATCTATGTATCTGATTGTTCTGTGTCTTCAACGAATGTCAAAAACCAGACGAAAACAAAGTTATTGTATTAAAGTTACCTTAATAATGGTGGCTACTTATAAAGCACACATTCCATCTTTCGACGCTGGCGGCGCATCATCATTATTACCCCGGTCATCGGATACACACTACAATCATGCTACAATTAATCCAGCACACAAAGTGCACATTTTTCACTTCCTGGGTCCCAAGTCACCTTGTACATTGTAGGTGCACACAAACACGTTCCATCCTTGGACGATTTCCATACAGGCATTTTGTGCCAATTCTGTTTTATTATAATCATCAAGGGATCATTTCCACAAGCCTTCGTGTGCTTTCCCCACTTTTGTTTTGGATATTCATATAATTGTAATCATGCATTTAAGGTTTGTTTTTTATATTAAAGTGGAAATCAATTGAAATAATAATCTGTCCTCGATCATAAAGGAGACACTACTACACAATATGAACTAGAATGAGCAAGTCAACACAAATTATTAATCCCTTATAAAGAATCCATTTTTATTCTCATCTTGTCTTTATTATACCAATTAAAACAAAATAAACATAGTAAATTAAAACAGAAGTTTAACACCCTTGAAACTGGCTGTAAAAATGTTGTGATCATTAATACTGAAAATGGCTTGTAGAGTACGATAACATACATGTAGTATTCTAACGTCGTAGTATTTTTGTGTAATTATCAGACTTCTATAAACATGTATTCTTACAAAATAGATGTGTACTTTCAGTCATCCAGACAAATAGTATAGTTATAAAATAGTATTTAAAACAGAAGAATATGAATGCTTCCATTTTTATATCTGTGCATCAGTTTTGCTTAGTATTTGAGTTACAAACTGTGCTGTAACCGCTATATATTCAGTGTGAGTCTATCTACATGTATATGTTGTTTGGAAAACAAATTTGTCTAATTCTGTTAAAACTTCTTTTAATTTGTACAATATATGAATAAATTGACATTTAAATAGAAAGGAATCACTAAAATGACACTAAATCCAATAGAATATTAATGTTAGAACACAAATATAAATGAAAGAATAATACACACACAAGTTAAAAATAATTCTGTAGGAAAATAAATTGTCAATATTTTTCAACACCGTTAAAATGAAAGTCATAAATGAGACTGGAATATCATGAATAATACTGTTATTATCACAAGAATATGATATGCATTTCATAAATTTAATAAAATAAAATTCTTTCAGCCAAAACCTACAGACTTAAAACATATATGAATACATGGATATACATAGAATTGGTGAAAAGCGTCATACAACAAAGTGCATCCTACATGTATCTTTAAAGCAACACATTATGTATCAATTGAAAAGAAAAAAAAGGAAAAACGGTGTCGACCTAATTGTTGTTTGTAGTACTTAGTATTGTGATAGATAATAAACAAGTACAACTTGATAGCAGGAAAATAATTTGTTTTTATTTGTTTACTAAAATAATTTTACTAAAATAACATATCTAATCATTATACACAAATGTATGTTAGAAACATTTTTTTTAAATATCAGTCTTCCATTGAGCCAGCTTACACATGTATTTATTTGAGTATTTACAACTATAAACAGGAGATTGGGATAAATGGCTAGCGCAGTTGATATGATAAACAATGTGAGTCTCCACTAAATCATCTGGCGATCATCTACACATTCATTTTGTTATAAACTTGCTATCAATGAAAAAGAGCAAAGAAAATGGAATTCCTCCTGGATCTTGCTATCATTACATCAATGGTTTTATCTATAGGTTCTACCATCACCACACATTACATCAATTAATCAATAAGCATATATGGAAACATTTAGAACAGTCATACTGTGCATTTAATACATAAATGTTGGTATCAACGGTTACAAGCTCTCTGGGTGTAATATACATTATTTATTAAACTTATATTTAAAAGTCTGGTACCTTTGTGGTTCTAAATATTGTTAGGTCTAAGCAAGCAGGCCCCATATTCATGAAACCCCACTAGAAGTTAGTTCCTTGCTAAGTGTATTTTTGATGAGGCAGTTTAGTGAGCAACAAACAGTTTTCCTAGTCCCCAACTAGGGTCAATTGGGTAAGCTTTAGGTACACACTAGTTAATCTTCGTTAGCAAATACAAAATCTTCCCTGTAATTCTTAGCCACGTCATCCAAAATAGACTTAGCAAGGAACTAAGCTAGCAGGCTTTCATGAGTATGGGCCCTGATGCTCCTATATATATATATATAAATACATTTCTATACGACATTAGTTTGTGGTTTGTGACACTAGTATCGACCCATCCAGGACGAGAGCTATAGAGTACCGAAGTAGTGACGTCACATGCTTTTGTTATGGCATAGTAATGGTTCTAAACAACTTTTCCTTTCATACTGGCATTTACCATTGGGTCGGAGCTGGACAATTGCCTTCTTAGCAACCGCTAGATCACCAATTCATGACTTGCCTGACATTGTTTAGAACAATCAGCCATGGCAATGAATAGCTCTGACGTCACACTTCGGTACTCTATTTCAAGGCAAAATTTATCATTATTTCCCTCATCAAATTGGCAACTCCTAAATTTATGTATAGGCTACCTTTGAATAAAATCAAAATAGATGAAAAATAATAAGTTATTACAATTAATGAAAAACATTAACTGGTTTGACGTGATGTTGCCAATTAAAAAAACACAATCTGATTTGAAAATGGAACGATGCGTTGCCAATTTAATGATTTTCCAAAAATAATAGAGATCAACGCACTAATACAATTTAAAGCACAAACAGTAACACAAAAGGGCTTAAAAATAGAGAAAGTGATGCTCTTTCTCCCTATATACTTAATTTAACTTGATATATTCTTGCTCAAATGTGGGACTACCAAACCACAACTATGTGGGCATTTGTCCTTGATGGGTTAAAGTCATTACTATGGGAAACACATGTAGTAGATCAAGCTGTGTCTCAGAGATGTCCTCTCATCATCACACCTGGGGACAGAAAAACAAACAAACAAAAACTTCATTACAACAAAACCAGAAATTGATTCAAGTCATACATGAAAACACAAGTCATACATGAAAACACAAGTCATACATGAAAACAAACGAACCAAAGTTCATTGCAATGTCAAAACCAAAATATAAGTCGGGTCAAACGGCAAGTCTCCATACTAATTCGTTTTCTACTTGACCATATTTCAAAGAAATTTGCTTGCCCCAAAAACACATATGTGCAAAATCTAAGAAATAATTTGTCGTTCTGCTTGGCAAATTTCTGACTTGTTTTTGGATGCGATTAACATGGCTAGAACATTCTAATGAGGGATATAATATATCTAACATGCGACTGCATTTTGACAAATCACAAAGCTAGAACTTACTTTAATATGAGGAATATATACAGTATATGATTTGAAAAGACTTACAGAAGTTGTATGGCGGCGTGCTGTGCATATGTACTCAGGGTGAGGGTGGACTCGATATAAATTCCCATTGGCCTGAATACCGAGCCACATTCATGGTGGCGCCATCGGTTTCATACGTCATGGTGATGGTAGTATCGCTGACAAAGCTAGATTGGATGGGCGGCGTGAACTGGCCTGAGCAGATCACTTGTTCACCGGTCACATCTCCATTGAACTGTAGACAACGCAAACATACAAATTTGAATTATGACAATAATAGTAATAATAATAATAATGGTTATTTATATAGCGCTATTCATGCGATGTAATATTCAGTGCACAGGTGGGAGGACTCATCAGTTGTTGCTTCCCCTACCGACAACACGCCTTTGCCATCGTATCAGCATTATGGCAAAAAAAGAAAAAAGTATGGATTAACTATAGCCTGATAGATAGATAGATATATAGCAGGGGCGGATCTAGCTTTTTGCTAAGGGGGGGGGGGGGGGGGGGAGGTTTGACCCAATGGCGATGCAGAGCATCGTCCATGAGCAGCGAAGCGGCAATTTTTTTTTGGCTATTTTGAACCCCCGTAAGTGATTTTTTCCACTTTTTTCACTGATACATTTTCACTTGGCAGCCCGGGGGGGGGGGGGGGGGGGGGGGGGGTTAAACCCCCCCCCCCCCCCCCCCCCACTAGATCCGCCACTGGATAGATAGATAGATTAATGTGACTTTCATAGTGGTTTACAATACGACTATTACCCCGGTCAACAGAACCACATTGCAATCATTCCTGCAAACAAAGTGCACATGCTCCACTCCCTAGGGAGTATTCCAACCAGTTGCCTGCTAGGGGTACACACAGTGCTAAGGAGCCACGTTCCCATCCTTCCAGGTCCCCCTTTTTAAGTCAATGTTTAGTGCATGCTATATCAATTTGTGACTACAGTCAAACCTGTGTATAGTGACCACCGAAGGGAAGTAAGAAAAGTGGCCTCTGTAGACAGGTGACCTCTATAGACAGGTTCATTCCATTGTTTTCCTCCGCAGGGATCATATTTAGTGGCCACTATAGGCAGGTTGGCTGCTATAGACAGGTGGCCACTATAGGCAGGTTGACTGCTATAGACAGGTGGCCACTAAGGCAGGTTTGACTGTACCCTTTTCCATGGTCAATTACAAAACTAACATTCCTTTTACTTCTAAAGGATTAAAATATATCTAATCTACATACAGGTGCATCTGCAAGCAACTATAATGCGCCTGGCATTTCTGCTTAGCTGCTACCGATACATGCATAATTCCTGTCACTTCTCGTTATATATTTCTGCTTGGGTATCACTATATATGGAACTAATCAATTTTTGTTCTAAACCACTATCAACAAAAGTAACAGTAAGCAAAACAAAAAGCCAGCATTTTTGTTTCCCTTTTTATAAGTATCTTGCTAATTACCGTGATCTTCTCTGTGCAGTCAGTGAGGTCGTAAACATCGAAGGTGATAGAGAGGAAATAGCCCATAGGAGGAGTGAAGGTTGCCTGACAATACAGGTTGCTCGGGGAACCAGAGGGGTAGTCGGGACTCGATAGGTTACCGCTGAGTACTGCGTCTCCAGATATCGTGTAGTTACAATCTGTGATGATACAAGCAGTTTGATAACGGGAATTATTGATGGCATAGGAATATTAACAATAGTTATAATAGTGAGGATGTGGTCAGAAGGAGGAGAGAAGGTAGCCTGACGAAACAGGTTGCTAGGGGAACCATCGGGGTAACCGGGACACGATAGGTTACCACCAAAGACTGCATCTCCTGATATTGTGTAGTTACAATATGCAATGAGTAGTTTAATAACGGCAATTATGAATGGCGCAGGGATAATAATAATGATAATGATAATAATAATAGTGAGGAAGAAGCTGAAAGGAGGAGTGAAGGTAGCCTGACGAAACAGGTTGCTATGGGAACCACCGGGGTATCCAGGACACGATAGGTTACCACTGAGGACTGCGTCTCCAGATATCGTGTACGTGTAGTTACAATCTGCAATGGTACAAGCAGTTTGATAACAGGAATTATTCATGGCACAGGAATAACAACATGTAATAACAGGTATTATTACACATACAGGCCAGTTTTTCAATTCAATAAATCGCATATTTTGTTTCCGTCTCGGATTTGTCTTTCATAGCGGTCATTATTGTTATGATATTACCATCTTAACGTTTATTACGCAGCTCTACAAATGTGTATTGGCGAGTCTATCAGACGATATTACCCCTCCATGGAGCTGGAATATTCAATCCAGCGCATTAGTGCGCAAATTCATACGCGCGTTTATTAATGACGTATGAATGGATTTGCGCGTGTCTAATTGTGATGTATGAATAGGTTTACGCATCTCTGCTATAATACGCGCAAATGATCCTTCATGGGTTTGAAAGTGTGTAATCAGTCATTTGAAATTCAATGCATTGGTCTTCTTCAATGAACAAGACGGATTAATGTGTATCTTTTTGTTTATTTATGTTTTGCTCTGGATAGTATGTATAATAATAATATTGACTGGCTTGTTCTTTCGTGATATATCAGAAATATTGCATTCGCTAGGATCATATTGCACTCGTCTTCGACTCGTGCAATATGATCCTAGCGAATGCAATATTTCTGATGTTTTTGTTTATTTATGTTTTCCTCTGGATGACTGGATTGTATGTATAATAATAATAATAATATTGACTGGCTCGTTCAATATGATCCTAGCGAATGCAATATTTCTGATATACCACTCAAGGCCAGTCAATATTATATAAATATCATTGTAAAGTGCTAAGACATGATTATCAATCTTGACAGGGCACTATATAAATCAAGTATATTATTATTATTAGCGTATTAAAACCATGAACACCTGGAAGGAAATCTTACTTTCAAGAGGGCAATCGTCGACATTGCAGAATTGGATAGAGGAAATCTCGGTGAGGTTTGCTGCATCACATAGAATTGGTCTGACGGTGCCGGCATCGTCCACGCAGTCCACGTCGCGAGTCTGAGTGCCATTGGCACATGATTTGGAACACTGCACAAATAATGATAATGATAAAAATAATAACAATCATAATCGTCATCATCAGTCATCATCATCACCATGATGATATTAGATCATGATCATGATAACGATTAAAGATAATGATAATGATAATGATAATAATAATAATTATTGCAAGACAAACCATTAACTACAGTTATAGAGGATGTGTATTTGTATTACATTTTCAAGTAATTAATGTAGTATTCAGTGGTGCAGCTACAAAAGGAGCGGGGGCCTGTGCCCCCCTCCCCAATAATGTAAAGAAAAAACAATGAAAAACATAAGGAGAACATTTTTGAAAAAACAAAGTAATACATAAGTTGTACCCCTGCCCAATTATTTGCTTCCCCCCCCCCTCCCAATCAGTCCATCTACGCTACACCACTGGTAATATTTCTATCCATTTTACTTCCTTTTTGAATAACAATCTCCCTTTTTACTCCATTTTTCAAAGTAAATCAAAATGCATATTCTCTTCACAGCAAATTTCAAAGTATTGCTAAATAAATACCTCGCTCCAATTTCCAACATCGTATCTGTAGACGGGGCAGGCAGACACGTTGCAAGCTCTTTCTTCATCCAGTCTCGCCAACCCCTCACCGTCGCAGAAGGAAGCATTCACCACGGTACCGTCTGCCACGCAGTCCACTGTACGGGTCTGGATAACCATATCAACCATATCCCCACAGGTAGCCGAACACTGCAACAATCGAAAAAATCAACCAGGATTAAACAGGAATATTAAAGAGTGGGGGGGGGGGGGGGGGGGGGAGCAGTGATTGATTTGTAATAACACCAAATTCATTTAAATTCTCAGATATCAAAATCTGGCATGTATTAAAAACTATTGCAGTATAAAATCTTATGTCCCCAAAATTAGAACAAAAGTAACCTTAGGTGATCGATCATTTCTTCGTGCAGCTCCTAGATTATGGAATAAGCTACCTGTGGATATTAGGAAATCTCAAACATTAGAAAGCTTTAAATTAAAAGTAAAAACTTATTTGTTTTAAACGTAGACTTTATTTTTTATTTATGATTATGCTTTATATTATATAGCATTGTGTAGTAGAATGGTATTTATAGGAGCTCTTGAAGCGCAGTCGAATATATATACATAGTTTCTGCGCTATATAAATGATTTATTATTATTATTAAATACACTTAAATATTCCTAAGATTGAATGTAAGCATGCATGCCTATGCTTTTTAACCACTGATACAATGCCACAAATACAAGAACTTAAATTACCACATGAATCATATGAAGCACTAAACATACATGAAGAGTATATCCATCACATATTTACACAGAAAAGGCATTCATTCAAAATGCTGTTAGTACAACATTTCAACTCCAACCCCAGATCTTTTATTGTAAAAGTTTTTTTAAAGGCATAACATTTTGATTCAAATCATTCATATTTTCTATTATCAAGGAGATTTCATATTCTTGATGTAAAATTTATAAAAAGTCTAAAATACTTGCATTTTTGCTTCTGAATATATTTTATTTCAAGGCTACAAGTGGCTTTCCATACTTTTTAAGTCAAACTTAGAGTTAAGTTCAACTTAAGATCTTTGTGAAACACCCCCCCCCCCCCAGAAGTTCAATATATAATTGCATATTGCTAATTACCTCGCTCCAATTTCCAACATCATAGCTGTAGACGGGGCAGGCAGACACGTTGCACGCTCTCTGTTCGTCCGGTTTTGTCAACATCTGACCATCACAGAAGGAAGCATTCACCACGGTAACGTTATCCTCTACACAGTCCACTGTGCGGGTCTGAGTAACCATATCCCCACAGGTAGCCGAACACTGCAACAATCACAAAATCAAACCGGATAAATGTACATGAGTTGATTTTACAGGATAAATTTCTGCAATAAAACCAAAAGTGTAGACTATATATACATGTACATGGCCGAGATGCAAAAGAGCATAACGCCCCCATCACACACCTTCCGTAGTTGTTGTCAAGTCTCCAATGGCGGATATTTTATGAAGTGGTAAATAAGACCACCAAGCAAAGTTGAATCTAAAGTCCCCTCCCGAGCCAATTTAGCACATAAAGCGGCGCATATCTCCGATTCATAAGCCCTAGGACACATGTCAGCCAAACATGTACATACATGTAGTAAAAGCTACAGGAGGGGGCTATAATAGTCCTCTGGTATGGTATCTCCTTGTGTTTAAGTTCCCTGCTCCATTCCATAAATGCCGAGTGCCTGGCTAGAAGGCAGAAGGTAGTACCAATCTTTAAAGTCTTTGGTATGACCCGGTCAAGATCCATAGCACACACACTAAAAAGCTGACAATGTTAATAATTACCGCACTCCAGGATCCAACATCATAGCTGTAGACGGGGCAGGCAGACACGTTGCAGGCTCTCTGTTCATCCGGCCTCGCCAACCCCTCACCGTCGCAGAAGGAAGCATTCACCACGGTAACGTTGTCGGCTACACAGTCTACTGTACGGGTCTGTTCAGCCATATCCCCACAGGTAGCCGAACACTGCAACATAAAATCAATACTAACAATGAGACTACTTCAAGGGACTTAGTAACATTGTCCAAATCCTCAAAATAAAATTTTAATTCTAGCGGTTCCCTCATACCTTGTTGTATTCGTAATACCAATAAAATTATGGGACAGGTCTCGGTTTTTCAAATTTCCCTTTCGTTACAAAGATATGTACGATCAAAGTATTCGGATAAGAAAAACTCCAGAGTTTTTCTTACTGTGTACAAAGTGAGTGCAGTGAGTTAGTGACTATCACTTTGCATTTTCGCTCATTACTTGGCCATGCAATGTCCATTTGACTTGAAATTTTCACACAATACCCTGTGGACATATGTGATAACAACAATATACATTGCATCAACCACTCATCACTTTTTGCACATGTCAACAAAGTTACTAGATCCCTTTAAAGCGATAGTACAGTTTTGGTCAAACAGAATTGTAGTAACTAAAACTTATCATTGAAACTATCAGCTACTTTAAAATGATACTTGAATGGTATCAAAACGTACGAGCAGTTAAGTTCAAGGGATGTATTCATTCAAAAAGCAGCCGTTAACACATGTTTCAACAATTTTTAAATCCAAAATGTGAATGTGATGTTTGGTTAAAATTATGATTCATTAGAGAGATCGTTAAAAACAATGTTAAACCCACGTTGGTATATATTTGCAAAAAGTGTGTAGGCTTTCAAAATATTTTCTGAAATCTGTTGAATAAAAAAGTTGGTCCCTGACAATTTATTCTGGTCTAATACTATTTGGGACTAGCCTAGGCTTACCGGTGTCCATTCGCCAACCTCGTAGGCAAGTTGACAGGGGTCCATGGAGCAGGGTTGCTCCACCAGAGGGCGTTGACCCCAGCAGGACAGGTCAGGAAGAGGGTTGCCGTTGGAATCCTCACAGCTGACCTCCCTGGTCACCACCCCAGTGCCACACATCACAGAGCACTGACCACAGAGACGAGGAAAACAATAATAATAATAACAATAACAATAATTATAATAATAATAACATGGTGCATTTCCACAACTAACCTTTTAAGTTTAGAATTTTTAAACATATTCAATTATTTGTTTTGAAATATTTTCTAAATTAACATGTTTTATGCTATGCTTTACCAGAGAATTACACTCTCCAAGCCATCGGCTTTTTTTCGTAATTTCTCAGACACATTTTATTACTGTAAATATCATATGATTTTATGAAATTGAATTAATTGAATTGAAATTTGGAAATTAAAGATTGAAAATTGAAAATTGAAAATTGAAATTAATTGAAATTGAAATTGAATTACCGCTCCAAAGGTGCCCACGGTGAAGCCCTGTCTGGGGCACGGCACGAACTCAAAGGTCAGGTTGTAGCCTGGATATCTGTTGGCGCCGTCCGTGACCAGACCGACCGTGGTTGGGGTGATGGCGCTGGACACCCACAGGTTGTTGGTGGGCAGCTCATTGCCGCACAGGATCAGGGGTGACGTCGGCCGGTTATTATCACGGATCTGCAACAGAAACGTCAATATTGGTTCTCAACTCAGATTTTTATTTCTATTTTTTTATTTGCTATTTTTGTTTTGAGGGGAGGGGATCACATGCCGGCATCAATAATATTATTTATCACCAATATTGAATCATTTTCCCAAATTTTTAAATGCCCAATTTTTAGAAGAAAAATCAGCAACATCGGATGAAATATTTAGACATTGTAAAATAACTTACATTCCAACAGGAGTTTAATTTGTTGGACAATTTGAATTATATAATGCAGGTGTCATTTGTATGACGCACCTCTTGACCCCGGGAAATGCGTCATGGGTGCGTCACACATGCGTCATGTATGCATCATAAGTGCATCATTTCCCGGGGGGTCAAGAGGTGCGTCATACAAATGACACCTGCATAATTCCCAAATACTGCCCCATAGACAGTCGTCATATGTATTGATTCCGTCACCACCTGTATGAAGATTTAAACAATTGTTAAGTGCAGATGTTTTTCCGATGCCTATTATCATCCATTGCAGAAACACCAATGTCCCGATAGGCTCAATTCTGATTTTTTGTTTGACCTTGCAGTTCTAGTGCCGTTACGTTAACTCTTTATAATGCAACTATTCATAATGTCAACTCTTCATAATGCACAACTACACAACCACAACCACAGCCACAAGCAACTTCAAGAGCTAGAAGGTTTATAATGCTTCTAATTAACCTGTTCCCTTCGCAATTTGCAAAAGCCCATAGACTTTGTACATAGTCCACCCGGTTCGTAGGCAAGTGGTTATTATTTGTCACTCACGGAAAGGTAGTCCTTGTCGCAGGTTTCGGAGGGTTCAATGTCGATCTCTTGGATCGTTATGGCAACGCATCCAGCAAAGTTGATGATGATGTTGGAGCAGTCAACGTCATTCTCGTAGAGATGTTCGGGGTAGCCGGGGGACAGGAGCTCCTGAGTCTCCTCATTGGTGAACACAAGGCCACACTCTGCAAAAAAGGATTGCAAAAAAATATATAAGGGATAGTTCAGTTTTGGTAAAGAGGGCGCATCAAGAAATAATTTTTTGTAATAAAATTTGAAAGAGCACACAATTTTAATTACAGAATCAACTTTATTAGATCAAAATCAGTGATTTGATGATTTGATTATTTATTCAGCATTTCAATAATGAATCATTACCTTGAGGGCAGTTTTGCGGGTTACAAGGAAGCGTGTCTTCGGGCCTGCCTTCAGGGCAACTCTCCTCCTGCTCAAAGACGGCACCGTCCACCTGGTTCACACAGTACACGTCCCTCTGTTGTACTCCACCACCACACGTCCTCGAGCACTGAAAAATATCCAAAAGATTTAATGGAATGCTAACATTAATACATCACCATCATCATCATTATAATCATTATCGTCGTCATCATCATCACCATCATCATCATCATCATCATCATCATCATCATCATCATCATCATCATCATCATCATCATCACCATCACCATCACCATCACCATCACCATCACCATCACCATCACCATCACCATCATCATCATCATCATCATCATCTCCATCACCATCACCATCACCATCACCATCACCATCACCACCACCACCACCACCACCACCATCACCATCATCATCATCATCACCACCATCACCATCACCATCACCATCACCATCACCATCACCATCGTCATCGTCATCATCATCATTTTCATTATCGGTTTTGCCTAAATACAATTCTTACCTCTCCTACATCCTCCACCACCCAGGTCAGGTTAGGACATATATTTGATGTAGCTATCACCATGTATCCAGCACCTTCTATCACAGCATTGCTTCGTAGGGTGATCGTCAGTTCATTGCCGCTGCTGTAGAACGGCGGGATAGCACCAGAGGGCGTTCCACACTCCGTCACACTTGCTCTCTCGTCGTAGGGATCAGCAATCTAAGGATAACAACATGAAATAACTTTCATGGGGTGCAAAACTTAGCATCAAATTGTTTAATTAACGAGATGCTAGGACATATCTTTGATGTTTTGTAGGGTGAGCATCAGTTCATTGCCGCTGCTGTAGAATGGCGGAATAGCAGTATCGGGCGCTCCAATAATTCCCCAAGCTATGAAAGTTCAAGGGCGTTGTTAAGTTTTGGGATATCGTTAAATAGATATGATACATGCAATAACACCTTTTCTATTTGCTTATGTTTTCATTTTTTTTTTTATTGATTGATTGAACGAACGAGCTAAACGTACCGTGACCGAGTCGTTTGTGCAATTCAGAGAGTTCTCCATCTCCAGTCTTGAGATTGTGAGAATGAGGCAGCCCCCTTCGTCTGTGCTCACAGTGTCCACGCACTCGGCCAGTCGCTGGTAGGGATTGGCACTCTCAATTATTTGCGGCACTCCGCCTACGGTGAAATTACGATCGCAACCTGGAAAGAATGGAGAGAATCAGAAATGGTGATGTTTAGCATTTTGAAATAATTATCGGCATAACCCGAGACGGGGTGAAACAAGATCATAATGTTTGGGCTATCCAAGTGATTTAAGTACTAAATCATGCTAATATATCTAGAGACCCACTTCAATAATTCCTATTATTAAGACAAGCCTCAAAACTAACTTGTTCCTGAACTGGCCCGTTCGGGCAAGTAATATCATAAATAATAGTAAATATATTACTCATTGCGGATATAGTATCGGAAATAATATCGCTAGTGATATTCGTTTGTCTCGCAATGTATGGTCAACAAGGAATCTAAAAGATCACAACGTTTCTTGTGCCGCTGCAACACTTTGTCAAGTGATATAATTTAATGTAAGC
The DNA here is from genome assembly GCA_037951105.1 of Echinarachnius parma. Classification (NCBI taxonomy): domain Eukaryota; kingdom Metazoa; phylum Echinodermata; class Echinoidea; order Clypeasteroida; family Echinarachniidae; genus Echinarachnius; species Echinarachnius parma. The sequence continues at coordinate 20,972 of JBAMJV010003486.1, forward strand.
AATCGTATTTTATACTCTTCGGACGGCTCCAAAACGCACTCTCGCATGAGCGAGTACGTTCCTAATTGGTCAATAACGGGCAAGGCCTATTGGCCGATGCATACGGGTGCTCAACCAATCAGCGGGCCGCTGGCTCGGATCGCTTGCTCGGCGAGAACAAAGGTGAGCTCAACCAATCAACGGATGAGCCGAGCCAGCGGCCCGTTGATTGGTTGAGCTCACCTTTGTTCCCGCCGAGCCAGCGGCCCGCGGATTGGTTGAGCACCCGTATGCATCGGCCAATAGGCCTTGCCCGTTATTGACCAATTAGGAACGTACTCGCTCATGCGAGAGTGCGTTTTGGAGCCGTCCGAAGAGTATAAAATACGATTGCTTGCATTAAATTATATCACTTGACAAAGTGTTGCAGCGGCACACGAAACGTCGTGATCTTTTAGATTCCTTGTTGACCATACATTGCGAGACAAACGAATATCACTAGCGATATTATATCCAATATCATAAATGTTGACATTTTACTTGCCCCAATATAAAATGTGCAATCAGTGTTATAGTGCTCTGGTTCATAAAGTTATGAACCAGAGCACTATAACGCTGCTTTCCTATTGACAAAAAATTCATTCGGATGGGCATATCTCAGCCAATATTTAACATATTCAATCGACTTTTCAGTATTTGGACATTATAGATATCTTTGAAATGCTTACTTGGGCATTCCTCCAGCTCACACTCCTCAGTGGCATCTGGCCGTTCATCCTGGCACAGTGCGTTGCTTGTGCGGTTGCCATCGTTGAGCTCCACGCAATACACGTCTCGGGTTCGGACTGCCTCTCCACATGTAGCCGAGCACTGGTGACAACAGGAAGCAACAGGCACTTTTTGAAATAGGCATAATTGCTCTATAAAGGGTGAGCTCAATTAGATCCTCGTTTACAGGCTTGGACCAGGGGGGTGTTTTACAAAGATCCTAAGTTGAACTTTAAAAATTATGGTAAGCCATTTGTAGCCCAAGAATAAAAACATATTACAAAGCAAGAATGCAAGTATTTTAAACTCTTAAATTCTCTTAAATTTTAAATCAAGAACATGGAATCTCCTTGATAATACAAAATAGTAATGATTTGAATCAACATTTTATGCCTTTGAAAAAGAACTTTTCAAACAGTTTTTAAAAGAAACTAATGGCTTTCCATACATTTTAAGTCCAACTAAGGATCTTTATGAAACACCCCCAGGCCTTTACATGTATAAGCATATATTTGATATATAATTTTATATTATATCATGTTATCTGACTTGATCAAGTACAAGTCACTAATTGGCTAACATCAGTCATGTGATGTTATCATGATACTTTTGTCATATAACGTAACAGATGTTAACTTTGTTGTCGGGGAAAATCATGGAATGTTCCCTCGGGATTTGAAATGCTATTGCAAATCCATCGGAGAGGAACATTCCATGATATTCCCTCCACCACCAGTTAAATATCTGTACAATATCACATTATATCATAATGTATAATCATCACCATCACCATCACCATCACCATCACCATCACCACCATCACCATCTCCACCATCATCACCATCACCACCACCTTCATCATTTTGATTCTTATGAATGTACCTCTGAGTAGTTTCCATAGACAAAGCCATAGGCAGGACAGGCGATGGGGTTGATGTGCAGGGTGAAGCCGCTGTCTCCCTCTTCCTCGTCGGACGCAAACAGCACCTCCACCTGGCCGCTACGCGACCTCCACGTCATGTTCAGCGCCTCGTCGTCGCAGAACCTCTCTTCTATACCTTCGCTCAGCGGTGCCAAGTCCCGGATCTGAATGAAAATAATAATTATAATAACAATGATCATCGTAATGAACGATAAGTTGCAAGCTTTGTAATATAATATCAAATATTACACAAGTTTGACATGTTCAGGGTCTCGTTGTCGCAGAACCTCTCTTCAATACCTCCGCTCAGCGGTGCCAAGTCCCGGATCTGAATGAAAATAATAATTATAATAACAATGATCATCGTAATGAACGATAAGTTGCAAGCTTTGTAATATAATATCAAATATTACACAAGTTTAACATGTTCAGGGTCTCATTGTCGCACAACCTCTCTTCAATACCTTCGCTCAACGGTGCCAAGTTTCGGATCTGAATGATAATAATAATTATAATAAAGTATTAATAATAACGATAATAATGAACGAATCTGAATGAAAAAGTTGCAAGCTTTGTAATATAATATCAAATATTACATAAGTTTAACATGTTCAGGGTCTCATTGTGAGCTTTCTGATATACATGTACAGTAATAGAAAATATAACATAAGTTTTAAATGTTCATGGCCTCAAAGTCACATAACATCTCTGCCAAATCTACGCTCAACACCGCCAAGTAGTCAGATCTGAATGAACAACAACAAATTGCATGTGTTATGAATTGATATGAAATATTCAATAAGTGTCTGCTAAACCTTTGGTCAACGGTGCCAAGTCTCGGATCTGAACAACCAACAACAACAACAACAACTCGCAAGCTTCCCGATATGATTTAAAATACTACATAATTTTAACATGTTCAAGGCCTCATTGCCACAGTACATCTCTGCCTCGGATCTGAATGAACACTAAATTTGCAAGCTTTTGTTGTATAGCGTCAAATGTTCCATACGTTTATTTATGTTCAGTGCCTCGTGGTAACACATCTTCCGTCAGAGCCTTATTCAACAAATGAAAGGAAACTACTGTTGTTTTTTACGTATTGTACCTGCACATAATCTTCACAGTCGTCTCCGAGTTCAAATCTCGAGATGAAGATCTCCACGCACCCATCGGCGATATCCAGCGTGTATAGACAGTTGAGGTTGGCTCTGTACTCCGCAGATTCATTGAAATTGCTGATTACGATATTCGTCTCGTTGATGTATGCATCGCAATCTGTTAGAAGAAGAATGTGGAAATGACATCATTGACTACTTTTATGACCACTATTTCAATATCAGACACTGGCACAAATGAGCAGGTTAACAGCACTCATTAGTTTAAAGGGACTTAGTAATATTGTCCAACATCCTCAAAATCCAATTGGAACTCTAGCGGTTCCATCATACCTTGTTGAATTTGTATTACCAATAAAAGCATGGGACAGGTTTCGGTTTTTCAAATTTCCCTTTCGTTAAAAAGCTATTTACGATTGAAGTGTTCAGATGTTAAATATAATTATCCACTGGACCGTCAAAACCGTGTACAAAGTGAGTGCAATGAGTTAGTGAATATCACTTTGCTTTTTTTTTTTACTCGGCCATATAACATCCATTTAACTTGAAATTTTCACACAACACCTAGTGGACATATCAGATAACAACAATATACATTGTATCAACCACTCATCACTTTTTGCACTTGTTAACAAAGTTAGTAGATCCCTTTAAACAGGGCAGGGCCGTGTGTTGCATGGTCTGACGTCGGCAGGCTTGGTATCGAGACACAAGGAGTCACCAGCTTAGGAAAATGCTAGGAAAACTCAATATAAGTAATCATTTGAAAACCAGCCCTGGATCATCGTAATATGTGCAAGTGTATTGATGGAAGTGTGTGCTTACTTGGACAGGGCCGTGTGTTGCATGGTCTGACATCGGCAGGCTTGGTATCGAGACACAGGGAGTCAACAGCTAGGGTTCCATTAGACAGGTCAATGCAGGTCACATTCCTGGTCTGCACTCCGCCTCCGCATGTTACGTCACACTGCAAGCAAAATAAAATAATAATAATAGGTTCGATTTATGTCATCTCTATGGGCTTTTATACATGCACTATTATTACCCCGGTCATAGGATTCAATGCAAACCAGCACACATTGTGTGCACCATCTCCACTCCCTGGGGAGCATTCCTGTCAAGCGGCTCATGTGTATTGAGAAGATCTTTCACTCAAAAGGATTTCACAGGCTTTCAAATACACATTCACACACATGAAGACAAATGTTTGCATTCTGGACAAGATTTGCAAAGACTTGACCATCAGAAGGGGAATTATGGAGAATTTTTTTCTTCTTTTTTGAGCACCTTGTCAGGAGAACTGAAAGTGTTTAGAAACAAATATATACTGCAAGAAGCAAATGAAGGAAAAAGTGGTAAAGGCCGTCCACCAATCTTGACCTGACGATATAAAGGGAGTGTCTGGACAAGGAATGAACAGAAATGGTGCAACACAAATGGCGCAAGATGGCTGCAGCGCCACCAGGGGGGTGTTTCACAAGATCCTAAGTTGAACTTAACTCTTAAGTTGGACCCAACTATTATGGAAAGTTGGTAGTTTCAATGAAACAATTTTGTAAAATTTCTTTTGAAAAGGCATGGAATGTTGATTCACAAACCATTGATATTTTCTGTTATCTGTTATCAAGAGGATTTCATGTTCTTGATGTAAAATTCATGAAAAGTTTAAATAAAATACTTTCACTTTGGCTTTTGAATTTATTCCAAGGCTACAGATGGGTTTCTATAATTTTTAAGTCCAACATAGAGTTAAGTTCAGGGTCTTTGTGAAACACCTAGTTGATGATAACGATGACAGTTAGAGTAGATGCCAATTAATATACACTTTATGTTGACCGTAAGATGCTTAGTCTGAAAAGACATTTTTTGTGATTCGTTGACATCACTGCCAATATTCATATTATCATTGTTATCATTATTATTATTATTATTATTATCAGTATCATAATTCTACCAACCTCTCCAAAGTCCTCATCCGCGATGTAGCCGTAGCCTGGGCAGGCTACGAAGCCGGTGAAGAAGGAGAACCCAGAGTATAAAGCATCCACGTCGTTGTAATCGGTGAACCCATCAGACTTGAAGCTGAACGATGCCGTGCTCGACCGGGACACGATGGCGGGGAAGGAATCTCCGCAGATTTCCAGCTCACGGCCGTACTCGCCTTCTTCCTCGTACTGCACATTTTCAGAAACAAGAGCAAACGAGTTATTTCCGATTATGGATTGCAAAGGAAGGGAAGCATGCATGCACTCCGAATCTATTCTAATCGAACTACATTTTGTAGACACGAATAACTGTTTCCATCAAAAATGGATAATGGCTCTACATATCTATTAAACTGTATGAGAAGCATTTGAAATAAATCAATGATCGTTCATAAAATACAAACTATCCCAGATTATCCTGTAATAATGATGTTCATTGGCATTGTGCAAAGTCAGTTTACATCTATTTTTTTTAGAATGTAGAATAATGAAACTACAGTCATACAAAATAGTAAGAGAAGGAAAGAAATAGTATTCAAGAGAAAGGGTGAGAGAAAGAGAGAGAAGGTATAATAAGAGCGAAAAGGAGAAACAAGGGGATAATGAGAGATAATTTGTTAACATAGTTGAAATAGTTATGTAAGATGAGGAAGCCTTACCACGAGGTAATCCCTCTCGCATTCCCCGTCCTCATCCGCTGGTGGAAGATCGACGGCCGCAAAGACGAAGCTCAGACAACCTCCCTCCGGGTTCTCAAATTCATATTCACACTCCTGGAAGAGCGGGTACGGGTTGCCGGACAGGGTGTTCCGGTTAGACACGTTCACAAAAGCATCGCAGGCTGCCAGAGAGAACAAACACAATGTCTGAATATATAACTTTTCGTTCGTGGACTCGCAATATTTAAGATGCTAGCTAGACCCTCCACGTTTTGGCTGCTACTGTTAGCCTTTGGCAGAATGTGTATTCTTGTTTATAGCTAGTCACGTTCACATAAAGTATCAAGAGACAGGCTGCCCGAAAGAACAAACACAATGTGTGAATTTAATTTCATTGTCCCTGGGGGCATTTCACAAAGAATCTAAGTTGAACTTAACCTCCAAGTTTGACTTTTAATAATGGTAAATCTGTTAGTTGCTATATGTACAATTTATTAGATGATTTTTTATTAAAAACACAACACCGATTATAATTAAAAATGATCTATATTTTCTTTTGTCGATTTTTGTCAATATCTTGTTTTTCAAAAATGTATATATGTTTTCTTCCAACGCTAAAATGGCCTACCAGAATTTTAAGTTCAACTTTGTGAAACACTAGCTTGAGCTAGTATGCTCCCCCGAGAGTTGAGATGGTGCGCAAGATAACTGTGCGGGCTTGAACTGATGTACCCGATGACCAAGGGTAATAATGCGCCTCTGAATACTGTATACGCCAATATTTTCGCGAATGAGGGGGTAACAGACATTTTCGCGAGTTGTTGATTTCGCGTTCGGCATTATGTGGGTTTGCCACGGGACTAAAAATCAGTACAATCATGTCAAAAATGCAGCGCCTTTATGCTAATAAAACTGCTCATAAAATACAGAAAATTTGTAAATCAATATTAGTACCAATATTTATAATATCATTCTAACGAAAATATTACACGCACTGTTCAGATTTACCTCGGTTATGGAATTTCTGACAAAAATAGGACTTAGAAGACCTCGGTAGCCGATCGTTTCTTCTTCATACTTCGGCGAATCTAGCAGCTATAGCGCCGCTATTTTTGGCTATTTCTTGCCAGCTAGCGTCATACGTTTACGTCTTAGCGATTATCATTGTGTTCGTGCAACAAATCGATGACTCTGATACAGATTCATTTCCTAATAGGATATACATAGTTGAACTTCACATGCAAGCGAAGCAGCGAACATATGTGTACAATACATGCAAGAAATGCACTGGTACCTATGCAATCAATACGACTCGTATGACGGCCCTGGCGCATGTTTTTTCTTTGTTTTTGCGCGCATTTTTTCTTGTTTATTGATTCTAAATTTCATGCAATCACTTAAGTAGACAAATTATTAGACCTGTGTAGATCTAGTTCAGGTTATATCTAGATAAAATGAGCTTCAGTATGCTTGTGTCCTTGCGTTAGCTACCATACCACTACTTGATGTCTACCGGGGGCCTGGCCGCCCAAGTGCATGTGAATGCCTGCTGACAAGATGGTATGAATGACTGACAATATTTTCGCGCGTTGTTAATTTCGCGACTGTATATCGATACGCGAAATTCGCGAAAATAAAACCCTCGCGAAATTAACAGCTTATACAGTAGGGCACCTAGATACATGGCATTCTATAAATGCTATATATTATTATCACTGTTATTATCTAAATTGTTGTAAGGCTTACATGGGCATTCCCCATCATTGCAGCTCATCGTGTCCAGTGGATAGAGCAGTTCTTCACACAGTTCCGCAGCGACAATCTGGTTGGACGTCTGGTTGAAGCAATCGATGTCTCGCTGCTGCACACCGTACCCACAGGTCACAGAGCACTGCAAGGAAGAGATACACAAATAGAGTGGTCAAGTGTGACGTCATCAAAAAACTATTTTTAGAATTTCCAATTTTGAACTTCATTTGACGATAGAGCATAAAAGACAATGTTTCAAATAATGGAAATCAATTGAATATGTATAAGTATTGGCTGAGATATGCCCATCCGAATGAATTAATTTCGATAGGAAATCACCGTTATTTTGTTCTGGTTCATAACGTTACGAACCAGAGCAAAATAACTGCAGTGATTTCCTATTGAAATCTATTATTCAGATGGTCATATGTCGGCCAATACTCGACATATTCAATTGATTTTCAACATTTGAAGATCATTTGTTACCCTTTCTCAAAAAAATAATTTATACATTACACTCCTTTATGATAACAAAAGTAGACTAGTGGGCAGGGGCTCGAGGGATTACGGACCAGCGACATTCACCACGGTAATTGGAATCATTGGCTCTGACGGATCGATGTCAATATACTAGAATAACATTTATAACGTTGACAAGAATGTGGCAGAGCTCACACAGACACACCTTCCTTATATACTCATTCAACCATGCAGCTTTATCCAAGCATATCTAGAAATCAGTGGAAAGAGGGCTGTTCCTTGGTCATGCTTGCGCTATTGCCCCCTCCCCCCCCCCCCTCCCCACCCCCCTCCCCCTAAAGTTTCTGAATTCAATCAAACTCCTCCCAAAGAATTTACACTACTCACCGCACCAAACGGTTGGGGTTGGTAGACAATTTCTGGGCACTCAACGACAGTTGCAGAAATCTCATAGCCTCCAAAAGTGTTTTCGGGATTCGTATTGAAGAAAATCTTGGCGTAGTCGTTGGACGGGAAAACGTGCGTGACGTTTTCCTGCTCTCCGCAAAGTACGTGGCTAAGAGAGTAAAACGGTGGGGACGCTGCGGAATCGTAGATCTGTAGGATTAAATGAAGTGAAGAAATATGTTAGCCATCAATGATTTAATTTCATTTCCAGTTTATTTCACTCAGTATAAAAATGCAAGAAAACAATAGAACATTCAAAAAATGATAACAAGATTAAAATACTACAGAATACAAATGTATACAAAAAGAAATTACATAATAGCTAGGCAGCATGAAAAGGTAGCAGCCAGAAAGGAATGAAATCCTAATAAAAGGCTGACCCAAATAGCGATTGTTTTAAAACTACAGATTTAAGATTATCATTTTGCATGGTTACACAAACACACATGATGAGGCATACATATCAGAGATTAATCTACTGCTACAACATGGACAAATCGTTCTCTTTTCTTAATGAATTATTACCACATTATACATACTTAAAATTGAAAGATAGATATGACGTTCAGTATTTATTAATAAGGATAATAAATAGATTGAGGTAAAAATTCACATCATTCTCAAAAAAAATTAGGATCATAAGGCATTTTACGCTCGTTTTGCTGCGCACCAGTGGCAGAACACATGTCATTGGCATTCCCATGCAAAAGTTCAATGTTCGGTAATAATACAACAACAAAGTTTGAGTCATGTTTACAAGAAAGTCTATTTGGAAAAAAATATGCAACTTTTTGAAGAAATTTTTACAACAGATGTATTTTGTATGAGTTTTGTAAACTCTTACTTTCACCCAATGCATGTAATAATACTTTTGTTGGTCTTTTTTGGTAGTGACACAAAGGTGTTTGGTAAGAGGACACTGAATCACACGTATACGTACAGAAATAGAGTCTGTGGCCATGCAGCCAAAGTACTGGTCTGGTTCCTCCAGGTCCAGGGACAGGGTCACACTGAAGCAGGTCTCAGGGGGTGCCTCGAACGTGAGCTCACAGCGCTGGTTGTTGTCGTAATTGGCAGGATAGTTGGGACTGTAGATCGTTGTGGTTTCATTGATAACTTGGTCGCAGGCTGTCAAAGAAAATTTGAAAGGTAAGCAAGATATACATGTACAAGTAACGTACATCATTAAAACATTGATTAATGCATATATAATGAGCCCTGTGACCTTTGACCTCATGACCCCAAAATCTAATCAGTTCATTGGCACCCCAAGATACATACATGAACCAAGTTTGGTGAGAATCCGTCTATCGGTTCTTGAGATCACGAGAACGGGACGTACGTACGGATGGACGGACAACACGAAAACATAATGCCTCCAGCTAATTCGTTGCGGAGGCATTAAAAAAAATCAATTTGAGGTACATTACTGGATACAAGTTCTGCAACAAATCTTCTTGAATGTATTATAATCTCATTTACGGGGCAAAGACGTAGCAATAGTGCTACTTTGGAATACTTTGGAATCATGGAAATTGTGTGAAATAAAAAAAATTTAAAAAACACGAAGAAAAGCCCAGAAGAGTGGTTGTTTTCTTAGGACCGGTTACCGGGCACAAGTAGTACTCACATGGACAGATGCCTCTGAAGCAAGCCAGTTGTTCCTGAGGCCTGAGACCACGGCACAGACCCTCCTCCACAGGTTCTCCACTGGTCAGGTTCACGCAGCTCACACGGCGTGTCTGCAGCCCAGTCCCACACGTCACAGAGCACTAGCGAGCAACATAAAACAGATTATACTTATTTTACGAGTGCACACAATTATAGAATTAAATTTGCAATAAGTGACCCAAAACAGATTAAGTTTATTCTACTCAATAGCTCATAATTATCAATGTCCATTTGCAATAAGTGAATCAAAATCAATTTTAATACAGAGCACTAGCAAACAAAACAAAACAGATAAAGCATATTTTACGAGTGCACACAATAACATTCTTTTTGCAATTCTTTTTGCAAGTGCTCTGTATTAAATTTGATTTTGAGTCACTTATTGCAAATGGACATCGATAAACAAATGTTTAGCATGTTCCGTTTTCTTTATCTTTTGTTACGATTTGAACAGCCCTGACGAAGTCCTACACGATGGAAGAAATATTGGCACAATAAATGAAGTATAAACGCTAGCTACGCCTCGCCAGTAGTCTTCCTTTCTACATATATATATATATATATAGATATACAGGGTGGCCCCCCCAAAACGGAACGGGGCACTTCCCAAAACAAAATAATAAAATGATTATGTCCGTCGGATAGGGTGTCTTTTTCAATGAAAAACAAACCAAGAACAGTCAATTCGGTCCTGTAGTTTTTGTTTTAGGGCGCTGTGAGTGACACCATGTCAGGTTCCCTTTTTTGTAAATTTGTACCAAGTCAGTGCTAGATAAATCGCACTTACTGCCCGTTATAGCTTTGAAGAACGAGCAATATACGCGCCATTGTTAGTGTGCATTCAGCTGTGTCACGAGAGAATGGGCATATTTGTCCGATGCTATGGCAGGCAGGAAGTGCGATTTATCAGGCAGTGACTCGGTAAAAATGGCAAAAATGGGAACCTGACATGGTCTACTGACAAAACTACTCGTCCAACATTACTGTTCTTGGTATCGTTTTTCATTGGAAAAGACACTCTATCCGATGGACATAATCGTTTTGTTTCTTTATTTTGGGAAGTGCCCCGTTCAATTTTTTGGGGGCCACCCTGTATACAAACTGAAATGGTCCTCGAAATGTAATGAATATGTACTAAAAATATAAATAACATCAACACCCAAGAGGGTCCATGTGTGTTTCCATACCTCGCTGTATTGACTGGCGCTGTAGCCAACGGCATCACAGGCGACAGTATTAAACCCGGCCCAGAAACCAGACTCCTCTTCCTCATCGTCAGAGATGAAGGTCACGCGCACGCTGTTTGAGAGAGAGGTGTACGGTTCTGGCGTGATATCACCGCAGAGCAGGAAACTGGCCGACACATTGATCGAGGGAATCCCGTCATCTTCAATCTGGTTTAAAAAGACAATACAATGAATGTTTGAATACTAACCCCAAGGATGAGAAATCCACTTAGGGGTTATGTGCGGGGGAGTTGTTTGAATGAATTATCTCAAATGTAGGGAAACTGATCAGAAACGTACAATTTAATTTAAATTGAGCAAACAAAATTTCTAAATTTCTGCTTTGTTGAGTTGAAACACTGCTAAAGATCTCGCCACTAATCTGTCATTACAGTACCCAAATTAGGATCCATTTTGGATCTACCAATCGCCTAACATTAAGATCTGCCAACAACCACAAACCTTTCTCTAATCTGGGCTGTACAGCATGCCCCACAGTGTGTGTAAAAATGTGTGCAACATTATTCATGCTGCAAAAGACTACATGTTTGCTTTGTTGCAATATAGCTCTCACCTCTAGTCTGTCACTACAGTACCCGAGAGGTGATCTGTCTTGGATCTGGAATGCGTTAAACCTGATCTGCCAACAGCCGTCCTCCTCTGGGTTGAACAACTCCAGGGTGTAGTTGAGGTTGGGGAAATAGTCGCCAGGGTAGTTTGGCGAGAGCACCAACGTAGTTTCATTGATGTACCTTGAAAAGTCTGTTGAAGGGAACACGATGGGTGCACTGAGTAAAGTAACTAGAACAGTTTATTTGTGAAATAATATGACAGAGATAATGTTGATTGTGTAGCACATTTCATACGGAAATTTTCATACCGAAATCATTATTAACTAGTATAATTGTTGGCCAACTACTTAAGTCTAGACAGACTACACATTATGAAAATAATACATTGAAAAAGAATAACTTACACATCCTCTAAACGATAGACCCACAAGTTATTAATTTCTACAAACATTTGAGTGCAACCTTACAAAAGTTTTTAGCAAGATGTTTTTTTGCAGACACTGCATATTAAAAGTGGACAGTATAACAACATTGCCCACTGTATCAGAATTCACAAGCAACCGTGCTCAACCAAAGCAAATAATGTATGTGGTGACAGAAAAAGTTTTAGATAAGCAAAATTAAAAAATTAAACATTTAAGACATATAAATATTTAATTCCAAGAAAAGGGTTTTCAACAAGCAAAAATTTAAAATAAAAACAGATTTAAAACATATAAATACTTCATACCAAGAAAAAGTGTTTCAATAAGCAAAATTTAAAATAAAAACAGATTTAAAACATATAAATACTTCATACCAAGAAAAAGTTTTTCAATAAGTAAAATTATAAATTAAAACAGATTTAAAACATATAAATAATTCATACCAAGAAAAAAGTTTTGTCAATATAAAGCAAAATTAGAAATAAAAAGACAGATTTAAGCAGCATAAATATTTCACACCAAGTAAAAAAAAAAGGTTTCCAATAAGCAAAATTAAAAATAAAAACACATTAAAGAAATATGAATATTTCATACCCATGCACTCCCTCTCAATGCAAGGAATGGTGTCTATTGGACGGACATCTGATGAGCACAGACCATCCGACACAGCGGTATAATTATTCAATGCATCAATACAGAGGACCTCCCGAGTTTGCACGCCAGGGCCGCAAGTGACCGAGCACTGTAGCAGGAAACGGAGAGAAAAGAAAAGTGAGATAAATACATATTACTTACTTGTTAAATGCTATGACAGATCAACACAAAATAAATGTTGAAAAGAAAATAAGACCCTTCACCCCTTGACTACAGGAACCAGGTAGGTTGTGTACAAAGTATATGGAGATTTTGAAATCTCGAACGGAACGGGTGAACAGAGCCTTATGTTCCATTAGCGCCAAAATGTTTCGAGTGCTTCAATGCTATACATGCGTACATTAGAAAACAATAGAATGCGTATGTCCTATACAATAGAACTTCTGTTCTTCTGCAGACCCATGGACACATGATTCAGTATGAAGATGAGTTTCCACATTATAGAATTTGTCTGGAAAACCTATTTTTCTGATCCTGTTGTTGGAATGGACTACAAAAACTATTATCTTTCATATATTAGAAACTTATTTTTCTTAATTAAAACAAAAATGTAATTTATTTATTTATTTATTTACATGTATTTATTTTTTATTATCATTATTATAATATTTTTTTACATGTTTTGTATTATTATTTTTTTCGGGGGGGGGGGGGGGGGGGGGGTGGGGGTTGGATCCCTTTAAATTTTCCAAGGCCAAAAGAAGGCAAATGATGTAACTACTTTATTGTTAATATTGTTCATGTTAAAGGTCATGTTTAGTAACTTTGTTGACATGTGCAAAAAGTGATGAATGGTTGATGCAATGTAAACTGGGTTCCAAAAGAAACTTATCACTTCTTCAGAGCGACACACATTAAAATCCAGAGCATAAAAATTAATCATAATTTGGCATAGATTAGCTTCAATACCCCTTAGCAAGCTCATCTAAAAAAAAAAAAAAGTTTGCTTTAGTCAACAAAGAATAAAATAAGGTGAAATCGCAAGAGGTCATTTTTCAAAAATCACAGAAACTGCTCGCCTTCCGGGCACAGAGCTCGGTATACGGACAATAGCCAGTCTAGTGGTTACATAAACCGCTTTGAAGTTGAATGAATAGCTATTGAAAGTTCTGAATGGACCGCATTTCGTGGAGGTTCGCAGGGAGCAGTTTCTGTGATTTTTTAAAACTGACCTGTAGTGATTCCATCGCATTTTTCTCTTTATTGGCAAAAGCAAATTTTTAATTTTTAAGATATGCTTCATAAGGAGAATAATAGCTTGTCTGTGTCTAAATATGATTCAATTTGATGCTATGGATTTTAGTGAGCGTCGCTCTGAAAAAGTGATAAGTTTCTTTTGGAGCCCAGTTTATATTGTTGTTATCTCATATGTCCACAAGGTATTGTGTGAAAATTTCAAGTCAAATGGACATTGCATGGCCAAGTAATGAGCGAAAATGCAAAGTGATAGTCACTAACTCACTGCACTCACTTTGTACACAGTTAGAAAAACTCCACCGGAGTTTTTCTTATCTGAATACTTTGATAGTACATATCTTTGTAACGAAAGGGAAATTTGATAAACCGAAACCTGTCCCATAATTTTATTCAATTGGTAATACGAATACAACAAGGTATGGGGGAACCGCTAGAATTAAAATTTTATTTTGAGGATTTGGACAATGTTACTAAGTCCCTTTAATTCTCCAAGCCTTCAAACTATTTAATAGTTACTGATGAGTTTCCACTCCCTCCTCTGTTTCCCATTTCTACTTTGCAAATGATCATTTTCTTCAAGTTGATGTTATTTGTATGACGTTCTAAAGGAAGGGAGACAGAGAGGGAAAGAGTGCTTCTATCTAATGTTGTGACCCGGACCGGACCGGTACCGGAATACCGGCGAACTCTGGCTTCAGGTCCGGTCACGGGCCGGTCCGAGTTTGAAGTCCCTTTAAAGATATAAATAAACTTCAATGGAAATTGATTTTAACTTACTTCACTGAATTCTGATGTGCCATAGGAGTACTGAGGGCACGCCTCTGGCGTAGCAATCAACACGTAGCCCGGGTAGGTGTCCTCAGCGTTACTGCTCAACCGCAGGATGCTGGTAGAGCCAGAAGATGTCCAATCAAAGGCATCGTACTTGCCACAGTACACCTGATCTAGCGCCAAGAAAGGTTCCTCACGCAACAGCATGTCAAGGACCTGTGGAGATGAACAAATAAAAGGTAAAAGGTAATAGAAAACACCTGTGATATTGCCGCAGATCGAATATCTTCTAAATACTAGTTAATACTGTATATGTCTTGATTTGTGTCATTTATTAGTGTTCTTAATAATCAAAATCAGCTGCTGTTCACAAAGCAAACATTTCACATTTCGTATATATTCAGATCAATTTTCTGTCCTGCTGTGATCGGTCTATACAGATTATAGAACTATCTAAAAAACTTAGTATCCCCTACATGGTCTTTATCTATAGACAGGTAAGACTGTAGTTGAAAGATTTGACAACCGGCCTATGAAGTTGACATTTTTGATCTGGGGTGATCTTTCTATAAAGACTATCTATTAAATACTTGATTCAGCATCCCCAGAGTAGTCTTTATAGACGGGTTGAAAGATTCTTCCAATACCTCGAGTCTGTCTGACTCCCAGCAGCCACTGGTGTTGCTAGGCGGCTCCAGGTTTTGACTGTAGTTGAAAGATTTGACCACTGGTCTATAAAGTTGACATTTCTTGTCTGGGGTATGTGATCCGTCAATAAAGACCATACATCTATTTCAAAAATTGATTATCCCCTACTAGACAGGTTTGACTGTAATTGAAAGATTCTTCCAATACCTCGAGTCTGTCCGACTCCCAGCAGCCACTGGTGTTGCTGGGCGGCTCCAGGTCCAGGAAGGCAACGGAGAAGAAGATGCAGGAGCCTTCAGGAGCCTCCACCACGATGTTGCACTCCTGGTTGTTGTCGTAGGCTGCGGGGGAGTTTGGACTGTTGATGATGGCCTGGCCGCTCGTCAGATTGAAGTACTGGTCACACGCTGAAGTTACAAATGACAAAGATATCACTGTTAAGTTTGTTCTACAAAATCTACAAAATTTGACTACAGAGTTTCGCTCCCTATCTCTGTGGCCTCTTAATCCATACTGTGCTCTAAATCCCCATCACATGACAACCTACGATGCGTTAATCACCCACATGTTTGTACAGCACTGTGAGCAACAAGTGTTTATGCGATAAAACGGTCATCGTACATCTTCAGAGCTCAAGCGAATACTGTATACAGGATCCTATGCGCGCACACGCACCGCGTCGCGGAGAGGCGGTTGTGCACTTGTTGTTTATATATTTACTGTAATTACTTACATGGACATTCTTCCAGTTCACATTCCCTGCTCCTGGGTGGCCTTGGTCCCTCACAGTCGCGGTCCCCGACCGGCTCGCCCGACTCCAGATTCAAACATGGCACCTCTCTTGTCTGAACACCCTCCCCACATGTCACAGAGCACTGAACATGAAAATTAAATAATAAATGAGTGATAATGAAGGATTTTTTTATAATAATAAGAACATTCTTATAATAATGAAAAACATTCTTATGATAATGACAAACATTCTTATAATAATTATTAAAAAAACATTCTTATAATATTAAATGAAATCATAATTGCATCTCTCTTGTCTGAACACCTTCCCCACATGTCCTGGGGCACTGAGCATAAAACACAACTGAACATGAGCGGTAATGAAAATATATCACTAGAAGTGACAAGATCTATGGTCCCATCTGTACCAGTAAGCTTTAAATGTCAGCATTTAGATTTCCTTTTAAACTTATCTTAGACCAAATAAGACACCTAGCTGGGCCCCGTAACATAAAGAATCACAATTAGTTGTACGATTGATCAATTGATCGTACGACTGATTAATTGATTGTACGATTGATTGTACTACCAATTAATTGATCATACAATCAATTGATCAATCCTACGATTATTTGTGATTCTTTATGTTACGGGCCCTGTACTGTACAACCTCCACTGGTTACAGTACACCTCTCTCGACTACACACTCTGCACACAGGTCACTATTAGCACTGAACAAACATACGATTGAACATGAGTGCTAATGAAAAAAAAATACTACAAATAATATTAATATGTATGCGCGCCATCAATCTAAACTCCACTAAAAAAAGTTTGGAAAAATATTTAAAGCCACCTACATTGTATTTCTTAATTATTTGAGACCTGTTTGTATCCTTTTATGCATCAGTGGATCTCCTCCTCTCTATAAAAATGACACCACTTTTGAAATGATCGCTTGCTTCATGGCCGAGTACCACCCCTTTGTTTACAGGTGGGTCTCAAACAAAATGTGCCTAATTTGCAATTACTATAGCCGCTGCAACAGAATCAATACGATTAAAGCACACATATCGTCGGTGACATTACGTACCGGCGAATCTTCAAATTTCGGTCGATTTTTAGATTTTGAATTGTTGGCATATTTTTTATGTCTATACCCAACTCTATCACAATTTTGTCTCTATTTTCGAATATCAATTTCTGAAAATCAATGATATCGTGAATTTTGAAGACTGAAATTCAGATATGTGATAGAGTTGGGTATAGACATCAAAAATATGCCAAAAACTCAAAATCGAAAAATCGACCGAAATTTGAAGATTCGCCGGTACGTAATGTCACCGACGATATGTACTTGTCAATTTGGCACATTCTGTTTGGGGAGTATAGTAAAATCATTCTGAATTCAAACATTCATAAAGAAACTGACCAGAAATATATTGTGATTAAAAGAAGGCAAAGAAAATGGGATTCGAACAGGATTCGAACGGGATTCGAACCCGAGACCTCCAGATTGCTAGACTGGTGCTCTTCCGACTGAGCTATAGAAAACCCTAGACGGTGCTCGTCCCTGAAACCCCTTAATTCTCATTGCCTGAATGGTCAGAAGCTATTATGAACCTGACATGAACCCAAAGGATACAAATCAACTTGGGGATATATGCGAGGGATCACCGAAGCGATACAGCTTTTTATAATAATTAATTCAAACATATAAAGAAACTGACCAGAAATATATTGTGATTAAAAGAAGGCAAAGAAAATGGGATTCCAACTGAAGCGCAGAGGGATGATCAAGGGGAAAATCAAATCAAAATCTAAAGCTAATCTTTAAAAAAAAAAAATCGTCATTTGATTCTCACCTCTCCGAAGGGAAGTGGCACAAACGCATATTCTGGACAAGGCGCCGCTTCAAAGAGAATCCTGTAATTGCTCGCGAGTTCGTCGGACTCGGAGAAGTAAGTCACGCTCAGCTCGTTGGAGATGGAGAGGAATGACTCGTCCTCCTCGCAGAGGACAACTTCATCCGTGGCGTAAACTTTGTCCGCGATCTGAACAAATGAGATAAGTTTACAAAAAGGAATCGTGATGATAATAAAAAACAAAAGATGTTGAAAATAAATCCCTAATTATCAGTTTATGATTTAGCTTGATGGGTGAATGAATTACTTTTCATTTGGGATAATAAACAAAAAATTAAAATGGAGGAAGGACTCTCCTCGCAGAGGTGAACTTCATCCGTGGCTTAAACTTTGTCCACGATCTTCACAAATGAGATAAGATTACAAAAGGAGATGTTGAAAATAGGTTGGCAATTCATGCTTTGAAGAAATGGGCATTCAAAGTTCAAATAATGTACATGTACTGTATGTACACGTAAATGTGTGTTTGTAAAATTGAAACTATCATATCTGCGCCAAATATTTGCAGATGATTTAGAAGAAGGCATCGAATGAAAGCTTGTGACGAGATCTTTCTTGTGGCTTGAAAATCTAAATTTTGCTTTTTCCCAGCAAGTGCAGGGCTTAGTGCAGGGCTTAGCTATCTATATCCAGTCACATTTATCCCAAATTATCAGTTTATGGGTAAAAATTTGACTTTTCAATTGGGATATAAAAAGAAAGAGCACATGTATATTCAATAGAATACACAGCAAAAACAGTTTTAAAAAGTAGACTGCTGAGGTGTATGGATAATTGCAAAATCAATCAATATTGAAGGGTCAAAAGAGTACAAGACATAAACCATGATTTGACACAGCAGGAAGAGTTGCAAAATTCCTATTCAGTCTTTAGTTCACATTTGCATCTTACAGGCAATTCATACACGTCTAGCACTGGCTCGGCACTGGATTAATCCAGTGCTAGACGCAAATATGAATGGAAATGTCTAGCATCAGTCTTGGCTCAGCCTCAGCCTAGCCTGGCATAATTATGATGCTAGACACTCGTCTAGCACAACGTGGCGCATGCGCATTACGGTATTGCGCGTTCAGAAATGCTTAGTCATCGTTACGTCACAATAGAAGTGTACTAGTGCGCATGCCCAGACATGTCTAAGACATTTCCAAGCCACTGTTTGTATTCATACTTGCGCGTCAAATATCCACTGTTGATGCCAAGTATGAATGGTCGGCTTTTTCGTCTAGCACAGGATTAATCCAGTGCCGAGCCAGTGCTAGACGTAAGTATGAATGGGATGTAATATTCAAACAAACATAAATACATTTTGTATATAATGTTGTGGGGCACTTACAGAAAAGCCAGTTTCACATTCCCCGCCATTATTATCTTGCTCGTCCTCGAAGTCAATTATGGTGATGTTCCAGCATCCAGCGGGCTCTGGGTTATAAAGCTCTGAATGGCAGGTCAATCCGCCGGGAAGTTCGTCTGGATAGCCGAAGGACTCCACGAGCTGGGTCTCGTTGACATAAATATCACAATCTGGCAAAAAATGATAAAAAGTCATAACAATTTCCCATTAGTTAGTCAATGGTGGTGATAGAAAGATAGAAAGGTAATGAAATAGTCAATAAGTCTACTGCACAATAAGTTGCATAATATTATAACAAAATATGTCCAAAATTATCAATTGATTAATGCCATTTCTCCTCATATACCATACCATACATTCATTGTAACATTCTTGCTCAAGAGTTACTTCTAAACAATAAACAAACAAAAACTATCTTGCTTAAACTGCTGAAATATTTACAACAAACCTAGATGAGTCAATAATAAAAAAAATATTATCATTATGGATTTAGGATCCACAAAATTAAATGAACCGAATGAACAATGGAGTGAACCAATTATTTAAAAAGCCATATTGAGCATTTGTTCAACATAGATGATTTTCTATTCAAGACAACAACAAAGCTCCTACTCTTAACAGGTTTCACACATTGTCCATCATCACCAGAATTGTACCATTTGATATGAAAAGAATGAGCAAAGAAGCAAAGAATCAAAGTAAAAAAAAAAAAAAATTCATTTCATTTGCAAGGATTGCAGCGTGCAGCGCTCTCAAAAGTTAGTGTTACAAAACCTTAATTGGGCCTGAATTCTTACATATGCAGTCCTCTAGGTAGCAGAAGATGGTGTCCACTGGCCTGATGTCCTGGTCACAAAGGTTATCGGATACAACAGTGTTGTTGTTCTGGCGGTCAACGCAGAACACCTCTCGCTGACTTTGACCTGGTCCACATGTTGTAGAGCACTGCACATACAAAATACAAGGAGTCAAATAAGATCGGTCACCTTTTCCTTGGCAGGGGTAGATTATTATATTAAAAAATCCTATTACCAAATTCAATCTAACCATAGGTTAAATCATGTCATTTGGCATCAAAGGCATCCATGGGCGAACTTAATAAACAGGTTTGAATTCAACACTAATACCCTATAATGAGAAATGTTCTAACTTTACAGACACTGTCCCCCTTTTGCAAGCCAAAATTCTGAAGTTGCAAAAATGGTTGAAGTTACAATTTACAAGCTTGCCTGAGAAGATTAGGACTTGAGAATATCTTTAAGTGGAATTATATTAAATTCAACTCTCGTGTAATACTTCTAAACCTCTACTGAAAATTATGGCCAATAGTAATGAGGATGGGTTAATAACTTACTTTATCACCTGACTTAGTAAATACAGTACATCAGCTGCCATGTAATATTTTTGGATGTTACATGGCACTGTTACATGGCAATTCAGATGATAAAACAGTTGTTAACTTTGCTGTCGGGAAAATCATGGAATGTTCCCCTCGGGATTTTAAATGCTATTTCGTGATGAAAATAAGTCCCTCGATTACGTCTCAGGACTTATTTACTCTTCCCTCAATAGCATTTAAAATCCCTTGAGAGTGGAACATTCCGTGCTTTTCCCTCCACCACCAGTTAACAACTGTATATTATACAAGCCTGACTCTCAGTGCTTCCTAGTATTATATGTGACCGGCTATAGCAAAACCCGGCACTTGTCGGTAAAAATCAAAATGTTAAATGTTCATACCATTAGAAAGGCCTCATCACAAGCTATCATTTTCATGCTTTGTTCTAACAAATTAGTCAATAATTGGCAAAGATATGATTGTTTCAATTTTACAATCATAAGTCTTTTACACACATTATGTGAACTTTAAATGCCAGCATAAATTACCGACAAGTGCTGGGTTATGCTATAGCCGGTCACATATATTAACATTCATGCTTTTCTACGGATCTTGAATGTGTCCATTCTACATACGACTGGGCTTACCTCGCTGAAATTACCGGCATCGTAGTAGTAGCGCAGACAGTCCACAAAACTGGAGTATATCCTGAAGCCGGAGCTGGTAATGTCGTCATCTGCGAAGAAAGAGACAATTGCCGCTGGCGTTGATGACGTCCATTGGAAGTTTTCTCCAGTGCCACACAGGACCTGATCCACAGAGTACTCCTCATCGATAAACTCATTAAACTGCAATTTACACCAAAACAAATAAATAAAAAAATACATGATGCAAACGTACAAAATACTAAATAAAACATGCAAATCCTTAACCGATTCAGGACTGATTGAATTGCTTTAACATGTAGACTCCATAGAAACTACCATAGCCAAGTATGTTTGGGACCCAAATTGGTTAAATAAAAGCTTGTTAATTGAACAATTCAGTTAACTTTTTGTTCAAAACCCTGGCATTCCAGTGGTTGCAATTTGCTTCACTTTGTGTCATATTTCAATTGTATACTTCATTTGCCAAATAAAATAATAATGATCATTCAGATCACTATAGTGACATCCGGAAGTTATTGCATCATAATTTCTTGGTAAATAAATGTAGAAGCATTAAAGGGTACCACCACCCAAAAATAATATTCTTATTAAATAAAGGTAACATCTTTAGTATTCCATTCCATCAACAAGTTCACACAAATATGTTTCCAGAAAAAAGAAAAAAAATTATTGGAAACGCATCACCATTCTAAAGCATGCGTTCATGCGGTCTGCTATGTGTGCGGTGAATTGAAATGTATGCAGAGCGAACGAATCGCCAGGGAATCTATTGTTTACAAACGTGCGCGTGAATAGCATTATTGCGCACTCGCAAATGGTTGGCCCGAATGGAACCAGGAAATAGCAGTGGTTCCGTAAGTGGTGGAAATTAATTGCTTTGTTTATGAATTACACAACCCTTTGAAAAATGTTAGGTATCTATTTGGTATCACAAAACGGTACCAAAACATATAATAATGTGTTGTTTGCCTGGTGGTCCCCTTTAATTCACACTCGATTTTGTTATGATAAAGGTATTCACAAGACAGACAATGGAAAGGTATTGAACAATTGGACACACAATCCAGTCATCTTATTTACTTATGATCTATACCACCCATCTGTTGTTAAAATTACAGGTATTTCTGCTTCATACATGTACATTGAACTTTCATAGCTTGACTTTCTCCTTGTCGAATGCAAAACGCTCAACTTTAACAACAAATGTTGAAGACAAATTTTTGTTCATCATCACTCAGTTAGTTATTCATGTTTGTGCACTGTTGAAGAGCACAATATGGTTTTCTGTTTATCCTGATAAAATTATAAAATTATAATTTCAGAAGACCAAACTAAGTGATTGACAAAATTTGTTCATATTTTCATATCCCACTACATTGTTCAAATTGGCAACTTCACTGCAAACTGATTAATGTTTGCTTGAAATTCAATACCTAATTAAATATTTTTCACCTATTTTGCTCCGCAGTAACCATTTTGATGTCATATAAAGGGGGCAACAAATTTGGAGTTGCCACTTTGATGAGGGAAAGCATGATCGATTTTGCCTTGAATGAAAACTAAAGTCTAAAAAACAGAATGCAGAATGGGTGAAAAAAACACCTCTTTCTCGACAAAATCTACTCTAAAAACAGAATGCAGAAGATGTGATTACCGTGAGCCAGTCCGAGGTGAAGCAGCTGTCGAAGTAGAGTGGCTCCTGGACGTCCATTGTGGTCAAGAAAAGGTTGACGCACATGTTCGGAGGCGCCTGGATGAATGTGGTGCACACCTGGCTGTTGTTGTAGTTCGCAGGGTAGTTGGGGCTCGTGATGTACTGGCCGGGCTCAGTGATGTACTCGAAGCAAACTGGACAAAAAGACACGACAAATATTAATCAAAATTACTTTCAAATTTTGACAGATCACATTTCATTAACACGTGTGCCTTTATCACAGTACATGCTTCTTCTTTAAAAAAAGAACGGAGTAAAATAATAAGAAGTCCTTCCTGCTGTTGTAGTTAATAATAATAATAATATCAAGCATTTATAAAGCGCCATCTATCTAGGTAGCCTATTCCGAGGTGCATAACAAAGGAAAGAAGAATAAAATAAATAGTTGGGGCTCGTAATGTACTGGTTGGACTCGGAGGTGGTCTCAAAACAAACCTAGCAAACACAACAAATATCAAAATAGATACGTAATAGCGAAATCTGGCACAGATGAACAACTCCCATTGGAACAAAACTTCACAAAATGTAACTTTTCATGAAAAAGCATCGTCCCTCTACTCTCATTCTCAGATATGTTAGAGAAGAGGTAAATGTGCGTGCATTTAAGGTAAATCTTCCTCAACTGGTCCAGTGAAATCCACAAAAAAAAATTAAAATATGAAAATATGTGTACAAAGTCAGTGGAAGGTTGTTCTAGTATGGCATCACAGATTTTGGCAAATTGCCATCTAGGGTGGGAGGCAAACAAAACTTACCAAAATCATAACTTTGCTCAAACTTTCACATTTTTGCTTCTAAAATTGTTCTCCTTTCATTCAATCCACATTAGTATTTGGAGAATCTTCCCCTTTAACATGTGCATTTATCACAGCACTATCTTTTCCATTTTGTAGAAATATAAATAGTCATCACAACGAGGTACAGTAGAGCTCCAAGTAAGTTTTGAGGACTTTGACAATGTTACTAGATCCCTTCAACGATTCCAATGAGGTATGTGAGAACAGCTAGAGTTCTTAAGCAAGTTTTGAGGATTTTGACATTATGTTACGAGATCCCTTTAAGAAGGCAAAAGAGGCACTGGATCCTAAGGGAAGAGGGTGAAACGAGTTTGAGTGTTCTTTAGTGTCTAAAACGCCTCTACAACCTTTTATCTAATTCAAACAGAGGGCCTGTTCTTTAGAGTTCTTGTCAAGAAGGAGTGGAAGACTCCCTATCGTCCGCAGAACTGCAGAGAACCAGGAGGTTAAAAGCTAACTGTTCCACTCTGGCTGGCAAGGCCCATTTCAATAGTTTTTGTTTTCAGAACTCAGGAGAACCCCGCCCCCCCCCCCCCCCAGAACCCTTAGCACAATGGTCTTCTGTTCAGTATTGATCGGGGAGTTCTAGAGCATTCCACTTAACAATGGCACTCCAGAACGGGGTAGAACTCTAAACAACGAGATAGCAGTAATAAAGGGAGGGATAGTTACCGGGGCAAACAAATAAACCACAGACGTCATACTCTGCAGGTCTGTCCAGCGGGTTGCAGTTGTCCTCAGAAACGACTTCGCCCGTGGCCAGGCGTGTGCAGTTGACATCCCTGTAATAGAAGCCGCCACCGCATGTAGCAGTGCACTGCAAGGGGTAGAGAACACACAATTATCACAACGTGGCGTCCATATTGCAGTCACTGTCTTGGAATGGCCTGCCTAAGATTGGAGTTGGAGATAGCGCTGCAATTTACAAGCATTGCTTTTCAGCAGCGCTCTCCATTTCTATGTTAGCCTGAAATAACATCATCCAAAGGAAAACAAATTTGTTCTATTCACAGTTTGAATTCACCGAATTACACCGAATTACTTAAAAATCAAACTATAAAAGCATCGCTTCATTCTTCGTTATCAATAATAAATTCGTACATTATAAAAGAACATTACAGTATATCAAATTACTGATTATATGCTTACAATATGTTATATGATACTATTTATTGGATACCAATTTATTATGTTACTATACATACTTTTATATATACATACATGTATTTCTTTCGCAATTAAAGGCATAGCTTTTATAGGGGATATAAAGTTGAATAGTTAGAGAAGTTTAAATTATCATTATTATCATCATGACATCCTCAGTTACATGTAATTTGAAGCTTGTTTAATCTATTATGCTTATAAGTTGTTATAAAGGGGACCACCGGGCAAATAACAACACATTACTACATGTTTTGGTACTGTTTTGTGATATCAAATAGATACCTTACATTTTGCAAAGGGTTGAGTAATTCATAAACAAAGCAATTAATTTCCACCACTTACGGAACCACTACTATTTCCTGGTTCCTGGTTTGCGAGTGCGCCAATTCTACTCACGCGTACGTTTGTAGGCAATATAATTCCGAGCGATTCGCTTGCTGCACCCGCGGTAGTCTACACAATTCAGACCGCATAAACGCATGCTTTAGAATGGTGATGCGGTTTCCAATTTTTTTTTCTTTTTTCTGCAAACATTTTTGTGAACTTGTTGATGGAATGGAATACTAAAGATGTTACCTTTCTATTATACAAATATAAGTTTTGGGTGGTGGTACCCTTTAATTTGGACACAAAACTCAAATCAAATCAACAACAAAAAAGTCATTAAAAGCATTGTTACCTGTCCAAATTCGCCAACAACGTAGCCATACTCCGGGCATGAGCCAAAGCTGACGGAAATTTCAAAGGAGACGTGACCGACATTCTCATCGCTGACAAACTCTATAAGGCCCTCGGAGCCGTAGGTGGTAATCACAAATGGGAAGCCTACGACGTAGGATCCACAGAGAGGGGCTACCCGATGGGGGTAGTTGGAATCCGTGAACTGCAGGGCAAAACCAAGCACAAGAAAATAAGTTGGAGGGATCAGAGTGATTTATTCCTGGGGGGTGTTTCGCAAAGATCCTTAGTTGATCTTAACACTATAAATTTGGACTTACAAAGTATGGAAAGCCGTTAGTTTGTTTCACAAATTTTTGAACCAGTTCTTTTGTAAAGGCATTAATTTTGATTAAGAAATCAGTTATGAAATTATTCATATAAATTTTTGTTGTAATAGTCTAAAATACTTGTATATTTTTGCTTTTGAGTTTGTTTTATTCCAAGGCTACAGATGGATTCCATAATTGTTAGGTCCAACTAGAGTTAGTATTTATGATCTTTGCGAAACACCCCCCCCCCCCCCCCAGCATTGAGGAGCCTTGAGGGGCTACTAACAGCAACTCTCAAAAGAGCCCCTCTTTATTATCATATGTGACCCGTTGCCACAAAATGACCAATAGGTCAGGAACAAATTATTAAGCCAATTTTCGCATGGCATTAAATCATATTTGAACATAATATCTCATGTTCAATATTTCACATTTCCCAAGATTGCAAACAAAATTTGACTATTTCAGCTAATAAAGAGAAACTACCACTGTATGCGACTTAAAGGGACTTAGTAACACTGTCCATATACTCAAAACTTACTTGGAACTCTAGCGGTTCTCTCATATCTTATCATATTCGTATTAACAATAAAAGCACGGGACAGGTTTCGGTTTTTCAAATTTCCATTTCGTTCAAAAGATATTTGCGATTGAAGTGTTCAGATAAGAAATTGTCTACGGGATAATTTCATGCCATGTACAAAGTAAGTAGAATGAGTTAATTAGTGAAAATCACTTTGTATACTACATGAACGTGTTCAGAAGGTACAGCATTAATACTTGCGCTTAGAAAGCAAGTTATTATTATTATATCATATGATTGTTGAGCGCAGATTTAAAAAGCAAACTTTTTGGGGGATATCACTCAGCATAAAATACAGTAGTTGCATGAAAATTACTGCTTTTGCAGTATTCGTGACGATTTGACGATTGATCAGATAATTGTACAAATGACTAGGGATAATAATGAAAGCGCTTAGAAGCTGTTCTGCATTAGGTGCTGCAAAAAATATGTTATAGCATTATTGTGAAGAAAAACACTGCCTGGCTGGAATGCTCCATAGGGAGTGGAAAATGTGCACTTTGTCGAAAGAGGGAACGTGCGCTATGTAAGAAGCCTCCATTATTATTATCAACAGTATCGTTATTATTATTATTATTATTATCATTATTATTATTGTTGACTTACAGTGAGGGAATCTCCTAGACACGCTTGTTCCAAACCAATGGGTCCGGGTTGTAGGTCCCAGTCCAGGACCACCAGATTTATGCACCTGTCTGCGGGGGCGGTCACGTTATAGATGCACCTCTCGTTAGACGAATACCCGTCCCTCTCGATTGTACCCGCCTCGGTGACCAGTTCATAGCAAGCTGGAAGGAATGCAAATCAATTCAATTCAATTCAAATCAATTCAATTCAATGACTTTTTACCACGGTAGGCAAAAAATACTTATTTTATTTATTTACTTATTTATTTATTTCTGGTATACATATAAACATGATGCCAAGGTCCGAAGACCAACAATGATCATGGTACAATACTTCTTCCAGTACTTTCTGTACCACAATAAGTTCAAAATCGTGATTTGTGTTTCAGTCACTGGCGTAAATCTGTTCGGAAAGCACAATGCATTGGGGGGTCGAGCAATTGTTCACAAACCGTTTGTGAACAATTGCTCGACCCCCCAATGCATTGTGTTTTCCGGACAGATTTACGCCAGTGGTTTCAGTAATAAGGAAACATACTGTAAATCAAATGAAATTCCAAGATATGGTTTCCCTGACTTTCAAGGCCTGTAAAAAACAAAACAATTAACATTCCATGACTTTTCCAGATTTTCCAAATCCTGATCAACAATAAATGCTAAAATGTAGTGCCTGCAGATTGAATAAAAAAAATAAACATACCGTAGTAAAAATCAATAAATCAATAATAACCAATGAATTGCTATTTACCAGGACAAGCGTCTTCATTGCAAGACTCAGAATCATCAGGCCTGTCCATAGGGTTGCAGTTGTCCTCAGAAACGACTTCGCCCGTGGCAAGACGTGTGCAGTTGACATCCCTGGAGCGGAGGCCTCCACCGCAGGTCACAGAGCACTGCAGGAGCAAAGATCAGGCATGAATATCGGATTATATTTGATTTTATTTCATTAGTGTTTAAAAGTTTACTAAAACGTCACGTAGGAGCATTTGAACATTGTTGTCAACATCATTGCAAGTCTGCATGTACAGTATTTGCATGTTATCTGATACGAGCGAAAATTGTATCAGCTTATCAAAAAAGAAGCACTACTCTACTGGCCAGAGAACACCATGCAAGTATGGGCTTTGAGCAAAGTTTAATTAAACTCCAATTTGGCCAAGTATTCTTTGTTTGGGGACCCGACACGAATAATTAGTTTTAATTATGACTGGATATAGCAGACCCTGCACTTGTCTGTAATTCATGTTTTAAAGCAGTGTTTCTCAACCTTTTTTAACCCGAGGCCCACTTTGGCTCCTACAAATTTTTCGAGGCCCACCTTAAAAAAACATATCTGGAAAAAATGACAAAATGACAATAAAACACAAGAAAATAGAAAACTGTGTGACATGTCAGTTGCAATGCAAACAAAATTTCTACATACCTTCAATGGGACACTTGAGCTTGCTTGCGGGAAATAAGAAGATCAAGTCGTGGTTTGATGGGAGACAGGTTCACACGCAAAGTGGCATTCAGCGTGTCTGTTTTTAGAAGGTTTCGTGCTTTTGATTTTGTCACAGTTACAGTTGAGAAGCCAGATTCACAGAGATAGGTTGTGGTGAATGGCAATAGAAATCTGATAGCACGCTTGGACAAAGAAGAGTATTCCTTGCTTGCCAATATCCAGAAAGAAGAAAGGTCTACTTGTGCAAGCTGAAGCTTCATACTACTGTCTGCAGAAAGTTCCATCAGTTCATCTTCAAGTGCCATGGAGAGGGCCACATCTTCTGAAGCAGGATCCACAGAGAAAGGGTTCAAAATCCAAAGGTTTCCATGTCGTGGGTCCTCTGGAAAGTAGTCTGCAAACTTCTGCGATAACTGGGTCAAATGCTGGATTATGGGCCCAGATATGTCTACATGAGGGGTGGATTCCAAAGTTTCACTTAGCAGTGGAAACATCTCAAGTCGGCCGTCTTTCACTCTTCTGTTCCAAAGAACAAGCTTTTTCTTGAAGCCCTCAATTTTGTCAGCAACCAAGAACACTGAGCTGTTCCTACCTTGCATTGACGTGTTGAGCTGATTTAACTGGTCAAACACATCTGACAGGTAAGCCAGTTTTGCACAAAAGTTACCATCAGTGTAATGTTCAGCAAGGGGTGAGTGCTTCTCCTCAAGGAACATGTGGACTTCATGTCTCAGTTCAAAGAGGCGATTAAGCACACGCCCTCTTGAAAGCCACCTCACCTCACTGTGGTACAGAAGCTGCAAGTGATTTGAATCAAGTCTCTCACACAGGGCAGCAAAACACCTTGAGTTGAGTGCACTCTTCTTGATGAAGTTCACAGTTTTAACAGCTACATTGAGGACTTCATGCAGTTCTGGTGACATCTGCTTTGTTGCCAGACTTTCTCTATGTAAGAAGCAGTGGGTCCCCCTGGCAAGTGGTGCCCTCTCTTGGATCTGTTTTACAACACCACGATGGATTCCTGTCATTGATGCAGCACCATCTGTGCACACGCCTACGCAGTTCTTCCAGTCAATACCCTTTTCAGTGATGTAATTGTCAAGGCAGCGCATTACCTCATCTGCTGTTGTATTTGTGGGAAGGTCTTTGCAAAACAGTAGATCCTCATGAATATCACTGTCCCCACAGTATCTCACAAAAACTAGCAGTAAAGCAGCATTGCTAACGTCAGTGGATTCATCCAACTGAATGGAAAAAAACGGACTGGCTTTTATTTTTTCCAACAATTGGCATTCAATGTCATCACTCATTTCAACAATTCTTCTCGTCACAGTATCATTAGAGAGGGGCACTGACTGAAGTTTGGCTGCAGCTGCCTCTCCAAGGATTTCTCGACACATATCAACAGCGCTGGGTAAAATAAGCTCCTCTGCAATTGTGAAAGCTTTCTTGCTACAAGCAACACGAGCAGCAACCATGTAACTAGCTTTCAATGCTGATTTTGACTGAGTCGTAAATGTGGTAATGACTCTCTGCTGTGCCTGAAGTCCAGCGCTTTTCCTCTCAAAATATTCTTTCGGCTTACCTGTGCTCTTCGGGTGTTTTGAGTTTAAGTGTCTCTGAAGCTTCGACGGTTTAAGCGCTTCGTTTGACAGGACCTCAGCACATTCAACACACTGCGCTTTTGGCTCAACATCACTGCCTGCCATCTTGAATCCATATTTGATGTAATCGGGGTCGTATTTCCTTATAGGAACCTTTCGAGATTTGCCTAAATATTTGTCTTCTCCATCACATTTCCGTCTCAAAAATCGCTCCATGTTGTGTTTTGATGAACGAAGAAAAGTTTACAAAAAGTTCAAGTTCATTTCAAACTGTTTGCGAACGCATGCAGTAAAAGAGTAACATACACGGCATGCATATATGCACAGTACAGAGCGTGTACACGCATGCACAACACACAGACGATCATGCCATGGCACGGTACGTAGTACGTTAACATCAAAGTTAGATCGCATACCACCACATAGTAGTCCACACGTACCCCTGGACTGCAGTTGTGTTCTCGCTAGCTACCTGCGTGTATATAACTCGCACACGTACACAGAAATACATGTATAAAACGTACACGTATACGCAGCAAAACTTAAGCGGGAAAGTGAATCACTACGGGATTGCGCCATCAGGCGAAGAAAGCGTTTGTGGGAATGCGCACTAAATAAAATCGGCCAGGACGTGGACTACCACATAATTTTTTTTAATTTAATTTTGGCCAACCTCGCGGCCCACCTGAGAGGGCTTCGCGGCCCACCAGTGGGCCGCGGCCCACCGGTTGAGAAACGCTGTTTTAAAGTAATGGGCATTATAAGTTTGCATAATTTATGTCACAGACTTATCTTTGTTAAACTGAAACAATCATATCAATGGCATCAAAATGAAAGTTTGTGATGAGGCATTGATCACGGCTTGAACAAAATATTTCTACCGACAAGTGCAAGGTTTAGCTATATCCAGTCACTTACATTATGAAATATCACATTTCTAGATCACAAAAAGGGAACAAAGTGAATGAACTCACCTCTTCATATTCACCAGCAATAAAGGCAAACTCTGGACAATCAACAAATCTGAAGAAGAGACTGAAGTCACCGGGCTGGTCAACGTCGTCACTCTCAAAGGTCACAAAGACCGTGGATTCGTAGTACGTCTTGCTAATAGGAGCATCATCATACGAGCCACAGATGGTCTCCTCGATGTAATTGTCAGCAACCTATAGCAAAAAAGAAATTTGTTATATTGGCGGGCTAGCAACTTTTCAAGCTGGTTGATGTCGTCACTATCAAATGTCACAAAGACAGTGGATTCGTTGTACGTCTTGCTAATGGGAGCATCGTCATAGGAGCCACAGATGGTCTCCTCAAAGTAATTGTCAGCAACCTATAACAAAAATATAATTGGTAAATATTAGAGGGCTAGCTACTTTTCAAGCCAGCCCACACAGGATATGTGTGACCCAGATGACCCTGACACAGAGGGCTTCCGGAGCAGTGATATCGTACACAAATATGGGGACGACCTCGACAGAACCTTACAGTTTTATTTGCTAATACTGGACTGGTTTATTATGAGCTTCATCCCAACAACTTGACTTGAGCAGTGATATAAACCGGATTGATTACATATTATTCATTTTAATGTTTGTATGAGTGATTGATGAATTCTATTTCAAATTGCATATAAAAAACTTTACAATTAATTGTTATGTATGCATGCTAAATCAACTAAAATATGCACAAAAAAACATGAATATCAATAAAAAAAAAGAAAGATCCTAATCATTTTGCTCGAGTGCAATTACAAATTTGTTTATTTACCGTGAACCGGTCTCCCTCGCATTCGCCCTCCTCGTTGGCTGGTGTGAGGTCCCATTGGATCCTCGTGACCCTGACACACTGGTCCTCTGGTGCAGTGATGTTGTACACACACCTCTGGTTCGCGTCGTACGAACTGCGCGTGAGTGACGAGCCGTCTTCCGTGAACGTTTCATCGCAGCCTGGAAACAAAGCGAGGTTAGGAAAACATTTGATTAAAACAAAAAAAAGTTGAACTTAATTTATTAGAATGAAACCACAATTTGTACCGAATCAAAAAAGCATTCTATTCAATTCTGTATATCTCCTTTATTATCACCCACTAGTTTATTTTTAGAGAATATACACTAAAAATCAAACTTCAGATGACAGAGAGAATAATTTTTTTACTTGACTGCTTTAGTTTTTAATACCACCTGGTGTAGATACATGTACATGTATGTTGCTATATTTGAATTCTTTTAAATTGTTTTAAATAGTATGTACCTTTGGTAAAGGCCTCTACAATAAGCTAAGCTTCTTTCAAACATAAGAATAATAACTATGAATATATATAATATAAATGAAAATAAGCAAAGAATATCAAATCTTTTTCCTTTGCTTAATTCATTTTTTTTTTCAAACACATAATGAAACTGACTGAGCATGGTATCCCAAGGAAACACTTTTTGCTCTCTTTCATTTTTTTTTTTTTTAAAGTGTGGTGTAGAAAGATTGAGGCACTTACTTGGGCATGGCTCCCTTCGGCACTCCTCGACCTGCGGGGGTCGCGGGTCAGTGCACATGGAGTCATCGACCTCCTCTTCCGATACCAGGTCACTGCAGGTCACTGACCTCTGCTGCACACCTTCCCCACACGTCACATCACACTACAGGGGCAATACAGAATAATAACAGTTAATAATTGTCCATTTTTATATAGCGCTTTATCACCAAAGTCCCAAAGCGCTTGGAGCATTATTACCTTGGCTTTAGCCGAGCAGCCTTATTCAAGCGCTCAGGCGTTTCAAGGAATAAATTCCTGCGAAGTACTCATTTACTACACCTGGGTTGAGAGCAGTAAATGTGGATAAAGTACGTATCTTGCTGAAGGACACACTTGCCGCGGCTGGGAATCAAACCCGAACCAATATACCACGACACTCCCACAGTTAGCAGTTACAGTTGCTCCCGAGAAAGTAGAAAGCGCACAACATGTGCGGAATGATATTGTAAGTGTGGCTGATGGCCGGGGGAATACTATCATTGTAAAGGGCTTAAGAGATGACAATACAACATAATAACAGTTAGCAGTTACAGTTGCTCCCAAGGGAGTAGAAAGCACACAACATGTGCGGAATGATATTGTAAGTGTGGCTGATGGCCGGGGGAATACTATCATTGTAAAGGGCTTAAGAGATGACAATACAACATAATAACAGTTAGCAGTTACAGTTGCTCCCAAGGGAGTAGAAAGCACACAACATGTGCGGAATGATATTGTAAGTGTGGCCGATGACCGGGGTAATGGTATCATTGTAAAGGGCTTAAGAGCTGACAATACAACATAATAACAGTTAGCTGTTACAGTAGCTCCCGAGGGAGTAGAAAGGGCACAACATGTGCGGAATGATATTATAAGTGTGGCCGATGACCGGGTGAATACAACCTGTATCATTGTAAAGTGCTTAGAGATGATTATCAATCATATTTGACGCTATGTAAATCAAGTATATTATCATAATATTACTATTATTATATAGGTTTTTTTTTTAAATAAATTGTTACATATCTACATCTCAGGCAGTGTATGGTCAGCACAGTGACCACTGGCCACCACCTCTTCCAATTAAAGGGACTTAGTAACATTGTCCAAATCCTCAAAATAAAATTCTAATTCTAGCGGTTCCCTTATACCTTGTTGTATTCGTATTAACAATAAAATCACGGGACAGGTTTTGGTTTTTCAAATTTCCCTTTCGTTACAAAGATATGTATGATTGAAGTATTCAGATAAGAAAAACTCCGGGCGAGTTTTTCTTCTGTGTACAAAGTGAGTGCAGTGAGTTACTGAATATCACTTTGCATTTTCGCTCATTACTTGGCCATACAATGTCCATTTGACTTGAAATTTTCACACAATACCCTGTGGACATATGAGATAACAACAATATACATTGCATCAACCATTCATCACTTTTTGCACATGTCAACAAAGTTACTAGATCCCTTTAATAGGTTAGTATTTGTATATTATTATGCGCTTGATAAGAACTGTATTATTATTATTATCATTATTACTATCATTATTAATATTGATACTATTATTACTATTATCATCATTATTATTATTATTATTATAATCATTATTATTATCAATATTATCATTTGCTCTCACCTCTCCGTATTCTCCTACGAGGAAGCCAAAGCGTGGACAGTCGACGAAGGAGAAGAATGCGCTGAAGCCTCTATAGGTGTCTTCCTCGTCAGAGACGAAGGTCAGAGTGGAGGTATTGGTCCTGGACCGCCATACAGGGGGCAACGTATTACCGCAGTACGTCGCATCAAGGTACTCCCAACCCTCATCCTCAATCTAGAGAAAATAAAAATAAAAATTATCAAATAAAATGTATTTAAAAGGAATGGGCTGATCAAAGCCTCTATAGTAGGCTACCTCGTCAGAGTGGAGGTATTGGTCCTGGGGCGCCACACAGGGGGCTTCACATTGCCACAGTACGTCGCATCAAGGTACTCCCAACCCTCATCCTCAAGCTAGAAAAAAATTAAAAATACAAATTATCAAATAAAATGAATCTAAAAGGAATGCGCTAAAGCCTCTGTAGGAGTCTACATCATTAGAGACGAAGGTCAGAGTGGAGGTATTGGTCCTGGACCGCCATACAGGGGGCAACGTATTACCGCAGTACGTCGCATCAAGGTACTCCCAACCCTCATCCTCAATCTAGAGAAAATAAAAATAAAAATGATCAAATAAAATGTATTTAAAAGGAATGGGCTGATCGAAGCCTCTATAGGTGTCTTCGTCATCATAGAAGAAGGTCAGAGGTATTGCTTAGAAAAAGACGCTGACTACATGAATGTTGTGTTCATGAATTTTATCCATTACAAGAGTGACTTGCTCGAACAAAGTAAGAATGTTGTACCTAAATATAATCTCCTCTTCGCAGTCTTGTCCCAACATTCTCTCAGAGTTCAAAGCATGTTTATAGCTTGTTCAGATTTTATATATGGAAAAACATGCTGACTACATGTATGTTGCGTTCATGACTTTGTACCTGAATATAATCTCAGGAACATCCATTACTTGAGTGACTTGGCATCATGCGAATTACCTTGAATTTTATGCATTGAAAAAGGAATGAATTTTGTACCTGGATATAATCTCCTTCTTCGCAGTCTTGTCCGGCATTGTCTCCGAGCTCAAAGCGTGACAGGAAGGTGATGCGCCCGCATCGCTCGCTGGAGATGAGGGTGTACTCGCACTCCATGTTGTTATCATACACGTCGGGGGAGTTGGGACTGGTGAACAAGCCCTCCTCCGTTATGATCTGGTCACATGCTGCACAAAGAGAGAACAAAAATAATTACGTTTTCAAAAACAACATTTGGGACAGGTGAACAAACCCTCCTCCGTTATGATCTGGTCACATGCTGCACAGAGAGAGAACAAAAATAATTACGTTTTAAAAAACAACATTTGGGACAGGTGAACAAACCCTCCTCCGTTATGATCTGGTCACATGCTGCACAGAGAGAGAACAAAAATAATTACGTTTTAAAATACAACATTTGGGACAGGTGAACAAACCCTCCTCCGTTATGATCTGGTCACATGCTGCACAGAGAGAGAACAAAAATAATTACGTTTTAAAAAACAACATTTGGGACAGGTGAACAAACCCTCCTCGGTTATGATCTGGTCACATGCTGCACAGAGGGAGAACAAAAATAATTACGTTTTCAAAAACAACATTTGGGACTGGTGAACAACCCCTCCTCCGTTATGATCTGGTCACATGCTGCACAGAGAGAGAACAAAAATAATTACGTTTTAAAAAACAACATTTGGGACAGGTGAACAAACCCTCCTCCGTTATGATCTGGTCACATGCTGCACAGAGGGAGAACAAAAATAATTACGTTTTCAAAAACAACATTTGGGACTGGTGAACAACCGCGCCTCTATTTATGATCTGGTCACATATTGCACAGGAAGAGAAACAAAAAAAATGTTGGCCGTCACCTACAGCCTTTGTCAGCTCTGTGACTTCTCGGGTGACAACAGATCTTCACTGACTGAACAGAGACTGGGAGCGAAACATTTTTATGTCGCAAAGTTTATGTCGGACCACAATGCTGATGAAGGCTGTTAATAATAATAATAAAATGAAATAGATGACAGCCAACAATTTCGAAGGTAAATATTTGTATTGTGATCGAAAGTTTAAAATGTCACTTCTTAATACGAAATACCAAATACAGATGACCTTTTGTACTAATATGATGTTCACTGATGTTCTATTTTATAATAATTCACTGATGCCCTTTTTTTATTTCACAGCAATTCCGTGATGAATTCATTGAATTATTAATTCATCCCAGTGTAACCCTTTTTTTTGGGGGGGGGGGGCTCTTTTTTTCATTTAGATGAGATACTTCTAGTCAGTTTCCCTATAAATATGTTTGAAATTATTTGATTAAGTGCAAACTTACATGGGCATGGTTCCCTTGAACATGGCATGCTGTCCTGAGGGCGTGGATCCTGGCAGATGGCGTCGTCAACTACCATCCCATTGGAGAAGCGCACGCAGTTCACATCCCTAGTCCGGAACCCACCACCGCAGGTAACCGAGCACTGCAGGGTGAAAACAAACATGAGGTGCACACAAGTTTAAAGTCGATGTGATACAATTGTTATTCATCATGGTTTGAATGGATAGTATAACTAATTGTAAGTCCGATCATGTTTTCTAAATGGGCAAATCTGATAGGTTGAACAATTTCTGACTTACAATCAATTGTAAGTTACAATTGATTGTAAGTTACAATCAATTGTAAGTTACAATCAATTGTAACTTACAATCAATTGTACCTTACAATCAATTGTACCTTACAATCAATTGTACCTTACAATCAATTGTAACTTACAATCAATTGTAACTTACAATCAATTGTAACTTACAATCAATTGTAACTTACAATCGATTGTATCTCTTTCTGCAACGGAGCCCTGATGTTATAAGATACAGGAGAACAATGTTTCGGCTGCTGCCCGAGTGCACATTTGTGGAAAAATTGAGTGGTTGGAGCCTAGCTCACTTCTGCCCCGATGCAGATCCTGCTAGGCTCATACTGACTATAACTTTATTACACTGGCCATCTTTTAGTAGTATTTTTCTTCATTGTATTGTGTCAACATACTTAGAACAATCAATGTAAATGCATAAAGGTTGCCATTAAAAAAATAGGAGAATATTATCATGGAAACCCCTTAATTAAATCTCTACTAGCATAAGATTACAAATAATTCTCAGTTCTTACCTCGGAGAAATTGCCAGCCACAAAACCAAATTCAGGACAGCTTGCGAAGTTGACGAGGGCTTCAAAGCCGTCGTTCTGGCCCTCTGCATCGGTCCTGAAGACTAGCTGGACACTGGAGGATCGGGAGTAAAACACTGGCAGGGTGGCATTGTCTCGGACGGCGCAGTAACGCTGGTCCATGTTGCCTTCTTCATCAATAATCTGATGGGGGAAAAAAAATTAACATAATAACAATAATGTTATCATAAGGCCATGAAAAATAAATTGTTGGATTGGCGTAACCCACCCGACCCTAAAAATACCGGCGCTAATGCACGCCGACCCTAGAAGTTTTTTAAGAATTTTATTTAAAAAAAATTAAAATAAAAAATTAAATTAAATAAATAAAAAAATTGCAATAGAATTTGGAATTTCGATGTGTAATGTGTGTGTTTTTGTGTATTTGTGCTGACAAAAAAAAAAAAAATAAAAAAAATAATAATAAAATCCCGACCGACCTACCCTAATTTTTGGTTGCCAATCAAACAATTTTTTTTTTTGGCCTAACGATAATAGTTAGCACATATTATATCCTACATGAATGAAATCCTGTTCAGTGATTGGTCTACATAGCGTCATGTGACCAACCATAGTAATGCCCATGGAGAAAAATGTGCTATGCGTGACGTCATTCATGGAATAGTAAATGCTATTCCATGAATGACGTCATAGACGCCGGGTGATCATATTGAGCCCATAGAGATGCCCGTTATAAAACTTCCCTGCGAGAAGAGATCTTGTTTTAGCTTGCGAAAGATGCTCGACGAGATTTCTTAAAGAGTTATTTAAAAAGAAATACAGCATATTTTCACCCGTGAATATCAATAAGTTCCAAAGAATATTCTAGAGATGCATTTCATGTATAACGTAGCAGTATTCGAATTAAAAAATTACGACAATAGTGCACATTGTGCATCGTTGTCCTTCTGTGGTCGTGACATAATTCGTCATTTAACAATCGGCCGCGGTGTGCACTGCACTAGCTGTATGTGTAATGTACGAATAACTATTTTCTCCATACAATTACACGTGCGTACTGTAAAGCAGGTTAATTATTCACTTTGATGCGCGCGTTTTGCATTTGAGTGCGCATTAGTTGTTAAGGCGCGTAACCATGAATGGAAAGATAGCGCAATACGCGCTCTGCGCTAGGACTATTGCGCAAAGGGGGTCAATGTCACAAACAGAACATAGTCAGTGCAGTGATGGTTCCATGATCAATGTTTTGTTTTTCTTTATTTTTTCTTTAATTTAATTGAAATCATTTATTTTTGCGATGATTATGATTATGCGAAGGATATAAAACAAATATATCATGCACTATTTCGAGCCACTAGTGAAATTATGGATTCCTCGGTGACAGAAAAAGCACTATGTTCTTCGGGTCTACGACCCTCAGAACATAGTGCTTTTCCTGTCACCTCGGAATCCATAATTTCAACTAGAGGCTCTCAGTGCATGGTATATTTGTTTAATATAGCATGCAACCCTTTTAGACTACTGTATTAAAGCAAAGAGTTGATTCATTATTATCCTTGGTATTAAGGGGGGTGTTACACAATTATGCAAAGCCATTTGTAGCATTGAAATAAAACATATTCAACAGCCAAAAATACAATTATTTGAGACTTCCACCAAAAGAATATATCAATCATTTCAAGGCTCCTTGATAATAACAAATATAACTGATTATATCAAACTAAATGTCTTTCCAAAAGAACTATTTAAACAATTTTACAGAGAAACTAACGACTCTCCATAATTGTTAGGTCCAGCACGAATCCGACCACCTTTACGAACTCTTATCTCTACAAAGTCTGCACAGCGCCCTCCAACCCTGCCCTCTGGATCACCCAGGTCAGAGGAGTTGACGGAGATGGTGATGCACTCATCGATCATGAGGTTTTCAATCTCGTAGAGGCAGTCCAGGTTATTAGCATAATTTTCATCTGAACCAAAGCCTTTCATACTTTAAGAGCTCTTACCTCTACAATGTCTGCACAGCGCCCTCCAAGCCTGTCCTCTGGATCACCCAGGTCGAAGGAGTTGAAGGAGATGGTGATGCACTCATCGGTCATGGGGTTCTCAATCTCGTAGAGACAGTCCAGGTTGTTCTCATAACCTTCCTCTGAACCAAAGCCAGGGCTCACCACCACGCCTGGGGACGTGATCTCCTCATAGCACACTACGCGGACAAACAACATCACAAAGGTACAAATCAAGCATTAAAGGGATCTAGTAACTTTGTTGACAAGTGCAAGAAATAAGAAATCAAATGTGTACTGGTGTGATCTGATATGTCCACAAAGTATTGTGTGCAAATTTTACGTTAATTGGATGTTTTTTGGCAGGTAATTCACAAATATGCAAAGTGATATTCACTAACTCATTGCACTTACTTTGTACACGGCTTAAAATATCCCGTAGATAGTTTAACATCTGATCACTTTAATCGTAAATATCTTTTGTACGAAATGGAAATTTTAAATACCGAAACCTGTCCTGTGATTTTTGTTGTTAATATGAATATGACAAGGTATGAGAGAACCACTAGAGTTCCAAGCAAGTTTGGAGGATTCTGACAATGTTTCTAAATCCCTTTAAAGTGATCCACAAACTTATTACAATTTTTTTCTTCAAAAGTGATATGTGATGCAAAAATACTGCTGAAAACTGCTTATCTACTATAATAATGCCTGTGTAATAAAACGAGAGTCAATATAGGGCCTACATTGACTCTCAAAAGTGATATGTGATACTTAAATCAATCTTATACCAGAATCGTTGTTAAAATTCTTCTGAATAATGTAAGACTGTTTTGTGGGAAAAAATGCTGTTTACCTAGTATTCTTTTAAAAATCTGATTTTCTACCTTCTACCCAATGATTGTGACTTAAGTCAACAAGCATTCTGGAATGATTTCATTCGTACAAAATATGGAGAAATTCGGAAAATTAAAAAAAATTGAATTCTTCTGTTACCCAAAGCCAAACGTAAGGGTAAAAGAGAGATGTATATAGGGGAGTACTTAGTTTTTGTGCCACCTTTGATAAGGCAGAGCACAAACTTGTGTAGATTCAGTGCGATGTGCGTATGTTCCTTAAAAACACTTCCAGAATCTGGACAGTACTCGGCCCTACAGAAGGCTTACCTGGACAGTCCTGGGTGTTGCACTCCTCCTCAGTGGCGTAGGTGTCGGATTCCTCGCACAGGGAGACATCGGCCTCCTCCTCGTTCATCAGGTTCACACACGGCACATCACGTGTGTGCGTGCCTCCACCACAGCTCGCAGAACACTAGACGAACAAAGAAAAAAAAGTGCAAAATGGCATGATATATAAGGAACTTAACACAAGTATACTGAAATGTGTACACCCAAGAAAGGGCGCTGTCCTCGGGTTCACACACGGCACATCACGTGTGCGCGTGCCTCCACCGCAGCTCACAGAACACTGCACAAACAAAGATAAAAAGCGAAAAATTGAATGGCATGATAGCGATGATATTTAGTATACTGAAATGTATACACTGAAGAGAGGGCGCTGTCCTCGGGTTCACACACGACACACATCGCGTGTGCGCGTGCCTCCACCGCAGCTCTCAGAACACTGCACAAACAAAGATAAAAAGCGCAAAAGTGAATGGCATGAGAGCGATGATATTTAGTATACTGAAATGTAAATAGAGGGTGCTGTCCTCGGGTTCACACACGGCACGTCACGTGCGTGTGCCTCCACCGCAGCTCACAGAACACTGCACAAACAAAAATAAAAAGCGCAAAATTAAATGACATGATAGTGACTTAACTTTTATTAACCAATGCTTGAAATTTAACTTTTTTACCTTGTAGCCCAGTCGGGGAAGTTAAAAAGAAGATTTTTAAAAATCTAGTGGCCCAAACCAGAACAATGTGGCACCTTCCAAAGATAAACATGCAACATTGTGTGATATTTGGTTCCCCATTCCGGCCAGTGGAATTTAAGCATCAATGAAATTTTGCGGCCTATAGCTATTTTTTAAGTGGCCCATGGCAAGCGGACTTGCGCCTAGTTTGAGCATTGTGTTAATACGAGACTAGGTGATATATCGTAGGTGGCAATACAGTTCAGTAAATTGAAAACAGGACTCAACGATTATTTTTCATCAACTGAACACATTTAATGGAATTTATGTATGAACAGGTACATGTACAGGTACAGGTACATGTACATTGTGAAACCATAAGTGACACTAATTAAGTTGTAAAAAACTAAGGCAACTGCAACTTGTTTAGTAGTAACCAAGGAGATATGCATACCTGTGTCCAAGGTCCAGGCTTGTAGGCGTGGGTCGGGCAGGCTCCAAATGCTGGGTAGATCTCCACACTCTTGTAGCGGGGGGAATCCACGGCACGCAGGGTCACCACGACGGTGTTGCCTAGCGACTGGTATCGCACGGCTGGAGGGACGGACCCACAGAATGGCGCATTGGCGTACACGTTCTCAGGGTCATATAGCTGAAACAACATTAGTAATATTATGATTTAATATATATATATATATATATTTTTAGGATTAAAAAATAGCTTTGAATGACATTTTCATATAAAAGGGACAATACCTAGTGAAAAAAGGAAAATCTTTATATCGGATTGCAAACTGCAGTCCATTCAACAGGGAAAAAATTACAATCTTTCTGCAAGACAGGATTTTCAGATGGCAACAAACAAATGCTATGTTCGCATCCCTTGCATTCATGTCTTTGACAAAAAGGGAGGGTACTTTTTCATACATTGTATGCTGAAATTTCCTTTCACTTTCCTTACTTACAATGCATCAGTGTTATACATGTATATGCTTAGAAAGATCCCATCCTACAGTGGAAAACAAGAATTCTCAGTCATATAAAAATAACATTTTGCACGCATGGGACAAACTAAAGTTTGACATAGACAGCGAGGATGGTTTTGTTCAACATGTTAAATTTATCTGCCCATGTTTTAGCCCCCATATTTCAAAGGGTCGCCCCTTGCCCCTGTGGTTTTTTTTTTCGATGATATCCATCCATCCATCCATCCATCCATCCATCCATCCATCCATCCATCCATCCATCCATCCATCCATCCATCCATCCATCCATCCATCTACCCACCTTCAAAGAATCTCTTCCACATCTGTCTCCTGGAGACTCGTTGATGTCCAGGGTGAGAGCAAAGAGGCGGACGCATCCTTCCTCGTTGGTGATGGTCAGCGTGCACTCGTCGTTGTAGTCGTAGGCATCGGTGGCAAAGGGGAATTCATACACCACGTTGCCGTCGGTAACCTGGGCATCACATGCTGAAAGCAAGATGTAGGGAAAACACTATAAATGTTGGTAAATAAATGTTGCCCGGCACTTGGGCTTTTTATAGCTCAGTGGGTAGAGCACCGGTCTAGCAACCAGGAGGTCTCAGGTTCTAATCCCGGTGAAATCATGTTTTCTTTGCACTTTTTCATTTATATTGGAAATGTTGGTGCCTTAGCATGGACTAACTGATAGGGGGGACAGTATGTATTATTATTTTCTTATTGGGAGGTGTGTTTTTTTTCCATTTCTTTTTATTATGTCTATGAAAAGAAGAAAAAAAAATCCTGCATTAAAGCTTTACATCATTGAACATTTTAAACAAATTTCTAAACTTGCTACACTGTATTCAAACATAATAATTATAATGATAATCCCAGAAATGTTTCCATATGCAGGCAAGTGGACGTGTCGTGGTATATTGGTTCGGGTCTTTGTGTTTAAATACGAGGGTTGTGGGTTCGATTCCCAGCCGCGGAACGCGTGTCCTTCAGTAAGACACTTTATCCACTTTTGCTGCTCTCAACCCAAGTGTAGTAAATGGATACTTGGCAGGAATTTATTCCTTGAAATGCTTGAGCGCTTGAATAAGACTGCTCGGCTAAAGCCAAGGTAATAATTGACAATTATTATTATTTGTATTTTCCCCAAAGGTTGTGTGATGTGCACAACACTGGACAGTTGACTTACATGGACAAGGCTCCCCGGTGCAGGGTTCAAAGGTCGCGGGTCTCTCATCGGGGCACTCCGAGGGATCCACAATCTCGGACGTCAGCGCCGAGCGGCACTCGAGCTCACGGGTACGGTTACCCTCACCGCAGGCAGCGGAGCACTGTGCAAACACATAGTGTGTTGACAACAAAAAAAAGTTTAAATCATTTATATTTATTATAATTGGCAGATTCCGCACTCTATCGCCAAATTTTTCAAGAATTCTATTTCATTTGTTGAGATAATGAGACCACAAGCTATTTTCAAATATACATAATAAGTCCTGTGACCTTTGACCTCATGAA
This sequence comes from Echinarachnius parma, assembly GCA_037951105.1. NCBI lineage: Eukaryota > Metazoa > Echinodermata > Echinoidea > Clypeasteroida > Echinarachniidae > Echinarachnius > Echinarachnius parma. Next base: position 64,864 of record JBAMJV010003486.1, read on the forward strand.
CCCAACATCTTAATCAGTTCATTACAAATTTGATAGTAATCTGTCAATTGGTTCTTGGGATAACGCGACCACAAAAACGAGGTATATGAACGTACATACTTTCGGATGGAAGGACAACCCAAAAACATAAGCCTCCAGCCCCTTCGTTATGTATAGGCATACAAATTAATATTTTGATTTCTCTCTGTTAATAAAATACTCATACAATACAGTCAAACCTGTGTATAGTGACCACCCAAGAGAACCAATAAAAGTGGCCACTGTAGACAGGTGACCTCTATAGACAGGTTCCACAACACTGTTTCTCTTGGCAAGGGACCACTAATGGTGACCACTATAGGCAGGTTGGCTGCTATAGACAGGTGGCCACTAACACAGGTTTGACTGTACTGGGGGGGGGGGGGGGGGGGGTTCACAAAGATCCTAAGTTGAACTTAACTCCTAAGTTGGATTCAAACATTATGGAAAGCCATTTGTAGCCTTGGACTAAAATACATTCAAAAGCAAAAGTGCAAGTATTTTAGAATTTTTATAAATTAAGGACATGAAAACTCCTTGATAAAAGAAACTATCAATGAAATGAATGAATATTTTATGGCTTTTAAAAGAACTATTACAGGATCTTTGTGAAACACCCCCCTGGATTTACATTGCCGAAAAGCAGAGGCACCCATATCGCCGGTGAACACTCCACAAAACATAATGCCTCCGACCACTTAATTGAGTGGCATACATATTAATACTTTGATTTCTCTCTGATAATAAAATACTCATACAATATCATGACAGCATGTTGCGAACTGGACTTACATTGCCGAAAGGCAGAGGCACCCATATGGCCGGAGGACACTCCACGAATCGGGGGATGGCGATGTATCCCTGGCTGGAGTTGAACTGGTTGCTGGCAAACGTCACACGCACATCGCCAGAAGCGGACAGCCATGGCTCCATGGGAGCGTCGTTCTCGCAGTAAATTCTCCTCAACGACGGATTGCCGTTATCCTCAATCTGTCGATAAAACAGAGATCAACATTTATAGTCATTCAATTTGCATTTCTTTCTTTTATTCTTTTTCTACTGTGTTTATTATATATATTTGGTGTTGTTAAAGAAGCTTTACCTGTATTATGCATTAAAGGGGTAGTTTAGTTTTGGTAGAGAGGGCGCTGCACATCGCAATTTTTTTGTGAGGTAATGAAAAACTGAGTGTCGAATTTGAGAGAACATGCAATTTTAATGGCAGAATAAACTTTATTTGGTCAAAATCGACCCAGAAACGGCTGAAATATCAATAAATATATCTGATCTTATAATTATTTGGGGCCCAAATAATTAGATGATTTTTTGAAAAAATTTAAAAAATGCTTGCACTTTTTCAAAAATTTTCAAAAGCGTTTTTTAAATGGTTGTTGATGATCTCGCTATTTAATCATTATATCAACAAAACAGCACATGCATAATTTTGGTAGAAAATGGTTGAAACTAATGCCTTTTAAAAAAGCGCCCTCTTGTGTTTTAATGGCTCTTTTTGAATGATAACAGGCGTTTTACTTGGTCGTTTGTAATTTTGTATACCTTTCGAGCATGGTGGAGTTATAACTATTAGTTTATAATATTACTGTGCAGGTTTTGGCTACTAAAGTTCAGCCTTACCAAAACTAAACTACCCCTTTAAGTTTTGATTTGTTTAATTTGTCGAGTGCGAGGCAGCCATCTTCATTGGTGATTGTTATAATACATATCTCATAGTTGCCAAAGTTCATGCATCAACACACCATTTATAAAAGAGGAAAAGGTAAACAGGCTCACCTGAAGGACATCATCACGGCATACATCCCCATCATTGAGGCCATTATTTATGTCCATGAAGAGAAAGTCGAGTGCAATGCAGTCATCCTCACTGGTGATTGTCGTGATGCAGATCTCGTTGTTGCCATAGTTTTCTGGGTAGCCCGGGGAGTAGATGGGCTGCCCGGACACAGACACATCATCGCCACAAATGTCCCCTTCAGACGCAAGTGGAGTAAAAAATGTGTATTCGTTATTTATCATTTCATTAAAATTGAGTCATTTAATATGCTTGTGCTTCCAATTAGTTAATTGTATTGATTTTGTATTTTTCATTTCACTTTCAAACTGTCAATTATAGTTGAATAAGATAAATATGTTAACATGTGTACAGTCAAACCCGTGTATAGTGACCACCGAAGGGAAGTGAGAAAAGTGGCCACTGTAGACAGGTGACCTCTATAGGCAGGTTCATTCCATTGTTTCTCTCTGCAGGGATCATGTTTAGTGGCCACTATAGGCAGGTTGGCTGCTATAGACAGGTGGCCACTAAGACAGGTTTGACTGTAATTGTAAATGCTGTAAGAAGTAAGTTCATTTCGTATTTGTAAAGTGCCTTGAGATGATTTCATATTAGATGCTTAGAAACCCTGTATTAAGTGCTATATAATATTATATAAATGTAATCGATTATTATCACCCTTCTGCGTTATTTGTCCCATTATCTAACTTACTCTCTGGGTCTGCAAATCCAAAGTCCAGAACAAAGCCGCTGGCAGCTACGGGGGTCTCGTCCGATATGAAGGTTACTGTGACCTCGTTGGTCAAAGAGGTGAAGACCACACCGGCGGCAACGCTTCCACACAGAGTCAGAGCACCTGAATCATCAGAGGAATCTTGAATCTAAAATTAAAAATTAAAAAACGGTAGAAAAAAATGATATTATCAAAAAGTAGAAATGAGATAGCCAATGATCATTTGTCTTCTTCTGTGATCGTGGAAACACCATTATTCAAATACATTTCATTTTTGTCCCTTGAATCTATGGATAGCTAAAAGAAAATTGGTAAAGGAAGAATCAAATGAAAAATAAATTCAACTTAATCCCATTTATGAAATAATCAAAGCAAGGGTACTCTTTCACTATTAAAATGTATAATTAAATATGTAAGCCTCAAAGTGTAAACATTCAAGTTTGGTAGAGTCAAATTAGTTGCTGTTGTTTTTTGCGGTACCACCATGTAAACAAAGCAGGGATTGCCCTTTAAAGTGGCCTGGGTGCCAATGGCCACCAGAAATTCCATTTGGCCACTAGAGACTCGAGTATTGGCCACCAAAAAATCAGGATCTACTACACACAAGTCTGTGGTGGGAGTCTATCATTTGGCCACTTATAAGCACTTGTAAGGGAAAACCCTGGAAAGAATAGAGCAGTAGGGAGTTTGCAGATAAGGTATACTTCTGGTATAAAGTGATATAGAATAACAGGAGAGAATATTCTTTTGGAATATGGTTCTTGTAGTGTATGCACTCTCACGGACTGCGTTGTCATGGACACAGTATTGCCTCTAGTAAAATGGTCACTGCTCATCGTTAGTCTGTCTGGAGTCTGAGCGAATGCGAATATGAGTTGGTCGTAGTTGATTCCATTTTTTTTTTTAGTAGGAAACCTAAAAACCTATAAATGTTAATATTGGCTACCAGTGACTTACCACCACTCTATCCGACTCATTGCAGGGCGAGTTGCGGTCCGTGGAGAAGAAACTGACAGATATCACCAGCACCTGTCCAAGGGGTGCTCGCAGGGTGTTGGTGCAGGTCACGTTAGGGGGGTAGGACTCTGGGAAGCCTGGGCTGTTGATGCTGCCTGCCTCCAGTCGCAGGATGTTCCCACCGCATGCTGCACAAAAAAGTAACGATAGAATCGTACGGAAAATTAATCTACACGTACCATACAATAAATATCTGTACCATCTATTTGTCTCTATAGCAAGTTTGTGTAAATTCGTGTTGGGGGTAAAAATCTGACCCGATACCACCGCCACCACCTGTACAAGGGGTTGTTGCAGGGTGTTGGTGCAGGTCACAAAAGGGGGGGTAAGACTCGGGGAAGCCTGGACTGTTGATGCTGCCTGGACCCAGGATGTTCTCACCACAAGCTACACAACAAGTAATAATAGAATTGTACACAAAATTAATCTAAATGACAAAGAGCAAAGAAGGGATTTCTATTGCTCAGTCGTTAGAGCACCGGTCTAGCGATCCGGAGGGCTTGGGTTTCGAATCCTATTTTCTTTGATCTTTTTCATTTATATAAAACATATCTGGTCAGTTTCTCTATGCATTTGAAAATGAATCTACATACTACACTAAATATCTGAGTATTATTTATATATCTCTATAGTTAGTTTGTGTACATCTTGTTGGGGTTAATGCTACGACAATGTGACTGTAACCATTATTACTACTATTATTATCATTGGAGTGTAAACATTTGTAATGATTCGTCCTTCATTTTATAATTTCAAGCAAATAGAAATAGAAATTGCATATACCTCTATAAAACCCTATTTTAAACTGAGGTATGTATGCACTTATTACCTGCAGGGGGGCATGGTGGTTCTGTACAGGGACGCATTTGGGTGGGGGGGGGGGGGGGCACAGAAAGCCCACTCTACACTCTTAAAGATAGGTAGGTATGCACTCACCATCTGCAGGGGGGCATGGTGGTCCTGGGCAGGGGCGCATCGAGGGGGGCACAGGGAGCCCACTCAACACTCTTAATTAAAGATAGGTAGGTATGCACTTACCATCTGCAGGGGGGCATGGTGGTCCTGGGCAGGGGCGCATCGAGGGGGGAACAGGGAGCCCGCTCTACACTCTTAATTAAAGATAGGTAGGTATGCACTTACCATCTGCAGGGGGGCATGGTGGTCCTGTACAGGGGCGCATTGAGGGGGGCACAGGGAGCCCACTCTACACTCTTAATTAAAGATAGGTAGGTATGCACTTACTACCTGCAGGGGGGCATGGTGGTCCTGTGCAGGGGCGCATCGAGGGGGGCACAGGGAGCCCACTCTACACTCTTAATTACAGATAGGTAGGTATGCACTTACTACCTGCAGGGGGGCATGGTGGTCCTGTGCAGGGGCGCATCGAGGGGGCACAGGGAGCCCACTCTACACTCTTAATTACAGATAGGGAGGTATGCACTTACCATCTGCAGGGGGGCATGGTGGTCCTGTGCAGGGGCGCATTGAGGGGGGCACAGGGAGCCCTGCACACAGAGACTCGGCCACCTCTCTTCCATCCTGCTCACAGCTTATCTCCCGACGCTCGACACCTTCACCACAAGTCACGGAACACTGAAAACCAAATATATAGGTTTAGAATGACAGGTTCAATTATGTATACCAGCTTTACACATAACAGTTTATAATGCACTTATTATCTAAGCTCATTGTTATGCCTGTTTTCCAAGACCTTCAGGAATCAACTTTTCCCTGTACAAATTTTAAGAGGAAATACAAAATGAAATAGGAAATTTTGGACTATATGAGGAAGATATCTCTTTATAAATCCTCATTTGTTTTACCTTTTTAGTAAATGTTTGCATCGTTTTATTTATAGAAATAGAACATTTACAGAAAAGAGGTGCTGCATAAATCCAAGAACTATGCAAATGGAATCAAACTAAATTGTACATGAATATATCACACTCTAATAGTACCATATTAGTCAATGACATAGTGATGCCAATGTGTTTCTATGTGATATATTTTTGGGATGTGCCAACCAGTGAAAAAAAATACACAGGAGTCGGGGCGAATTTGTCCCCGAAATGCCTAAAAGAGCCCTCGAAAATCATAAAAGAGCCAAAATAAATTTGCATAGAGTTCAATGCAAGGCAAATTTTAGAGTGTGATTTTATGCACGAAAGCTTGAAAAGTAGCCCCCCCCCCCCCAAAAAAAAATAAATAAATAAATAATTTGTTTTTCTGGTGCCAACTAAAGGCTTACATGTACCTCTTCCCACTCCCCAGGTCACATACTCTGATTTTGAATGTGCCAACTATATATAGACTTACCTCGTCCCACTCTCCAGTCACATACTCTGGCCCATCCTCTAGCACAGCGCGGTAGGTTGCGGTGAAGCCACGCTCGGCAACGGTGCCATCGGTAATGAAGCGCACCTCCACGGTATTACCAGACGACTCGTACACGTAGGGCAGCTCCGCGGTGTCGCAAAGGCGGGTCACAGAGTTGGTCTCTACATCAATCAGCTGGTGATAATAAAAATAATAATAGAACAAGTAGTAGTAAGTTATATTTATATAGCACATAATATGAACAATACATCCCTTCGCGCTTTAAAATTACTTATTCATTACAACAAATTTCAATAACAAAATTAACAAAATAAAACTATAAATCAAACTTGCATACATATTATACAAAATATTATGAGTTTATATCATTGTGTAATCCAAGATATAAGGAGAAATGGGTAGAAAACATAATCTACACAAGTGGTTAAGTTGAGATCAATGGCATATTATGATATTTATCACAGCAAGTATAACTTGTACACTTCTGAAGATGGTCAGTGCAATCTGATCTGAATATAAAGATCTCTGCATGCTCACCATTTTACAACCTGTCACAATAGTTCTTAGAATACTCTTCATATTTTCTTTCTTTTCTACATCCTTTCATTCATTCTTCTCAGAAATAATTCATCTATCTATCTTATCTATGTACTCCCGTGTCTTTTAACAATTCATTTTGTGCCAGTTAGCCTATGCCGGAGCTATTTCATACCATGAGCTAATTATTCTTGGGAGTTATTTCAAACCGTGAACCACAGCTTTGAGCTATTTCATACCATGAGCCAATTATACTTGGGAGTTATTTCAAACCATGAACCACAGCTTTGAGCTATTTCATACCATGAGCCTGTCATACGGACAGCCTGCCTCCAGCAAGAAGTCGGTGAAGGTGATCTCCACGTTGCTTCCGTTGGGCGCCAGCAGGAACTTGCTGCATTCCAAGTCGTGGGGGTAGGTCAAAGGATAGCCGGGGCTCTGCAGGCTGTAAAGCGTGCTGCCCTCTGTGAGGTACTCCTGGTCGCAGCCATAGGGCGGGGGGCAGGGGTCGAGGTAGCACTCCCGCTCGTCCTGGGGGCGGGTCATGTTGGCGCACTCCTCCTCCTCCAGCTCCACACCCGAACCCTTGAAGGTGACACAGGCCACGTCGCGGCTCTGGACGCCGGCGGCGCATGTCACTGAGCACTGTACCAGGGGGAAGTACAAACAAAGCATAGCGGTGCATGAGGTCAACCACAACTTGCCTGTCTTTTCTTCTTCTTTTCTTTTTAACAGGGTAAAGATATATCCACAGTTATTCTTTTTTTTTATAAAAACCGTTTGTTACATCATACAGCATATTTGTATGCCTTTCAAAACCTATTACGTTAGATATAAAACTATGCTAGATCAAAAACTAACGTTGGATCTAAAAACCTGGGGAACCTTATTTTCTTTGTTCATTCTCAACAATAAATGTTAGACCAACATATCATACAAACGTTTATCTTTTTTTTTTTCGGGGGGGGGGGGGGGGGGGGGGGGGGGGTAGTGGGGGAGGGGTGACAGAAAATGTTATTAAATTATTTAACAGGAAATAGTCCAGTATCATCTTTCTTCTTTGTTCAAGGTTTTCATATCATGTCGTGGTGATGACTGCACCTGTTGTTGTATAATCAAGAAATGAACTTAGATTGGCTTGTTGTTGGTTGGTTGGTTACCTCACTCCATGCAGTGGCTTCATAGACGCCTCCACAAGGGTCCAGTGTACAGAACTCCTCGCTGGGCGGCTCGTCAGCCGGATTACACAGAGAGCTGTCTACAATCTCAAATTCTCCACCCGCGACACGGTAGCAGAACACATCACGCTGTCTCACACCCTCGCCGCACGTCACCGAACAGTCGCCAAAGTTGGATGCAATAAACGAGTACCTGCCGTGCAAAAAAGAAAGATGCATAACAATTTTAATAAGAAGAACTATAATAATAATAAAATGATATACGCTATTTATATAGCACGTAATATGATTAATCCTCATCTCTAAATACTTTACAATCATACAAAATAAGTTGACAAGAAATATAAGAATGTGACAAGTTCATGACCATTAAAATAAAAGTTTCATGCCTCTGAATAAAAAAATAAGATTACCATTTTCGAAAAGCATAGACACAAAATATGCATACAGTATGTGTTTCAATATTCACCTGAATACCCATAATTCTACAATATGGATATATTTCAAAAAGTAAATTGTCATGATTATGCATACCAGCAAACCGACAATCTCTATAAATGGCCACTTACGTTGCACAGGGATTCAGGTCACAGACCTCCACTGCAGATGGTCTTTCCTCCTGGTTACAGAGCGATTCATCCACCAGTATGTCGGAGCCTTCCGATTCCAGGCAGAACACATCACGCGTCCGGATGCCACTGCCGCACGTCACAGAACACTGCAAAAAGACATAGTTAAATGAACGTCATCAGAGAAAGCGGCAACAAACAAAATACTACAAACATAAGATGGTCTTTCCACCTGGTTACAGAGGGATTCATCCACCAGTATGGCAGAGCCTTCCGATTCCAGGCAGAAGACATCAAGCATCCCGATGTCCCTGCTGCAGGTCACAGAACACTGCAACAAACATAATACAATGACTATTAGATTGTCTTTCCTCCTGGTTACAGAGGGATTCATCCACCAGTATGTCAGAGCCTTCCGATTCCAGGCCGAAGACATCAAGCATCCTGATGCCACTGCCGCAGGTCACAGAACACTGTAAAAAGACATAATAAAATGAACATCATCACAGAACACTGCAACAAACATAAGATGGTCTTTCCAGCTGGTTACAGAGGGATTCATCCACCAGTATGGCAGAGACTTCTGATTCCAGGCAGAACACATCACGCGTCCGGATGCCACTGCCGCAGGTCACAGAACACTGCAAAAAGACATAATAAAATTAACGTCATCAGAGAACGCGGCAACAAACAAAATACATTAGATTGCCTTTCCTCCTGGTTACAGAGGGATTCATCCACCAGTATGTCGGAGCCTTCCGATTCCAGGCAGAAGACATCAAGCATCCCGATGCCACTGCCGCACGTCACAGAACACTGCAAAAAGACATAATACAACAAACATTATATGGGCTTTCGAATCTGGCAGATCCTTCATCTACATAGTCAGAGATAAATGACAACTACTGCACTTCAACATGAAACACGTTGATAGGAGGGAACAGCAACATGCTAGGGTGAACAAGAACAAAGAGAACTGGGGGAATCCAATGTAGGAGAGGTTAATGCAGGAGCCGGCTAGAGTAGACATGGAACAAAAAGAAGAACAATATCATTATTATTAATATAATTTAAAGTTGCCTACCTCACTAAAATCTCCCACTTGCCATACGGGGGTACATGAAGGTGGGACTGTACAGTTCTGCTCCGTGGCGGGCTTCTCAAGGCCTGCGTTGAAGCACTCTAGGTCTACGGCTGGCACCGGTGCACCGTTGCTGTAAGTCACACATACGACGATCCGCGTCTGAACGCCCTCGCAGTCGCAAGCAGAGAATGAGGAGGTCAGATAGTTGTATCTGCATTTGCAAAAAATGAATAAAAGAAATATGTGATTCATGAATATAACATTTTCCCAAAGCTTCTGCTACAGCTGTCATCTGTTACCCTATCAGATAGTTGTATCTGCATTTGCAAAAAAATGAATAAAAGAAACATGTGATTCATGAATATTACATTTTCCCAAACTTCTGCTACAGCTTTTATCTGTTACCCTAGTTCTTTTCTTTAACAAACAAAATTGCAGACGAGCCGTTGTATCAACATTTTGAAAATGAATGCAAAACGGATAGAATAAAGAGTGTTTTTAAGTTTTAACAACATCCACCACAGAAATCATCTCATAATTTTAGAAAAACTGAATCTGCTAACTACATTTAAGTCTAGGCCTTTTCCTAAGATTGTTAGTTTATACGTCCTGGATTTTTGTTTGTTTTTTGTTCACTTAAAAGCGCAGTAGAGTATATTTATATATAATTAGTAGCTGCCCTATATAAATGTTCATATTATCAATATCATTATTCTTTGTGCAAAATGGTATTCAAATGAGTAGCTTTTATGATGCATTATTTTATTCTGGGTAGCCTCTGTTATGAGGAAATTAGGCCTAATAATTCCAATAATCCTACAGTCTATTCTTGATACAAAGCAGATATGTGTAGGGCCTTATTCACACAAATGGGATTAAGATTCTCTGACAAGAGACCAACAACAGATCTGCACTACCATACTGACTTCACTTTAAAAACAGCCTTTCAATATGTTGCCGAGATATCAACAGAAGACAGTGTGCCTATATAGTGGTAAATAAGAAAGACCCACATCTTGGGAGTGCGGTGGAGTGGACTACACGAATAAAGGACCTGGCTCTAGACAACGAGACAGCCATCGATCACAACTATCCAACGATGGAGGGACATTATTTAAGAAAATCTAGAGGAGACCTAGCTGGACCCCGTTGCAGAATGAGATGCAATCGATTGTAAAGTTGCAATTAATTGTAAGTCCGATCATGTGACCAAATGCGCACATCTGATTGGTTCAAATGCGCAAATTTTCTGACTTGCAATTAATTGCAACTTTGCAATCGATTGCATCTCTTTCTGCAACGGGACCCTTGACACAGGAATAAGAATGGTGGATGCAAGTGACTTACTCTGATGGGCAGTCCCCTAGGTTGCACACCATGGCGGAGACGGGGGTCTCACCGGGACACAGACTATTGCTGACTATGTTGTTGTTGTTGTTGAGGTCAACACATACCACTGACCGAGTCTGGACTCCAACGTCACATGATGCCGAGCACTGCAATACAGTAATGAATCGGTTAACAAACAAATGTTATCACTTTCTTAATTACGTTTTGAACTCATTCCATTGGAACAAGTGCATTTTTATTAACTCAACGTTCAGACAATTACAATGTATGTGTGAATTTACAGTTTTATCATTGTTACAATGTACATCAATCAATCAATCAATCAATCAATCAATCAATCAATCAATCAATCAATCAATCAATCAATCAATCAATCAATCAATCAATCAATCAATCAATCAATCAATCAATCAATCAATCAATCAAGTTCATGAGCTACATTAAGATCCACTTACTGTTGAGAACTGCCCCACAACAAACTCATAGAGTCCACAGGGTTCCAGATCACATATGAATATTGTATCTAGAGGGTCCAGTCCGGCAGCAACACAGAACGAGCTGTCCACAAGGTTGCCCTCAGAGGACACACAGCTCACATCACGTGTAAAGACCTGGGTGCCACATGTTGCCGTGCACTGGAAATATTAAGAGAACATGTATACATAACAAAATAAATTACATTTAAATTTACATTGGGAATACTTTCGCTTACAATAGCTTTACAATAGCTAAATACAATATGCATGTTAGTTAGAGTTTGTGATTGAGGGGAAAACAGATATCAAATAAGCTGAACTTTATTGCATGTTGTTTCGAAATAATGTATCTCTGTAAAATTGTATGAAATTTAGAATTGAATGAAATAATATAATTTTTACTTTTAAACAATTCATTCAACAATTAAACACTCATTCATGAAAGTTTTTATAACCATCAAGTACATGTATGTATGTCCATCACTCTGTTTGCGTCATTTTGAACTTGCTTTTAATCTAAACGTTAGTTTGTACATCTATTTGTTCCTTTTTTTCTCTTGTGCTTTTCATTTAAGTAGAATCTGCTCTTGATTCAAATTGTGTTGAATATTTTATTAAAATTACAACGTCAATAAATAAACAAAACAAAGGCAAAATCATCAACTGACCTCTGGGAAATCCGGGGCGAAGTATTGATATGTGATGACGCAGGATTGGATCTGGCAGGCCTGCGTGGTGGGAGGCCTTGTCAGACCCTGGTCCAAGCACAACACCTCGGACACCACCTGATTGGCCTCATTCAGACAAAACACAGAGCGGGTCTGGATGCCGGGGCCGCAGGGCTCGGAGCACTGGGGGGGGGGGGGGGGGTAATAAAACAAATACAGAGAAACCATGCTTAGAGAGAAGTTTACAAACACATTGAAGGTAATATCCACTAAAACAACTGGACTATATCCATGCCCTCATGTACATGCAAGGGTGAATACCAAGGCACACATTACAACAATGATAATGATAATAATAATGATAATGAAAAATATAATGGCAATGATAACAATAACAAGAATGCAAAGTTGCCACTGATCGCAAGTTAGAAAATATGCACATCTGAGCCAATCAAAATTGCAGATTTAGGCGCATTTTCAGACACGCGATTAATCGCAACTTTGAGATTGATTGATTGCAACTCTTTATGCAACGCATCTGCTGCACACACAATGTTCGCTGAAAGACTTACAACGCCATAGTTGGTGGTAACGTATGTGTAAATGTTGGGACAGGTTCCTGCATTGCAGATGCGTTGGGAGGTTGGTCGCTGGAGATTGGCGCAGTTGACGTCGTCTACAATGTTTCCATCCAGGTCCTGGCACAACACGCTCCTGGTTTCGGTACCCTGCCCACATGTCACTGAACACTGCAGACATGAAATGAGAAAAGAATTATACACAGATTTAGACAATAACTTAATTTAAACAGCTAGAGAAATTTTGCAGATTATGAAGATAAGCCTCTGGAGATTGGCGCAGTTGACATTATCTACTAAGCTACCATTCAGGTCCTCACACAACACGCTCCTGGTTTGGAATCCCTGCCCATGTGACACTGAACACTGCAAACATAACAAACATGATGGGAAGATAATAATAATCTTGGCACATTTCAACCTGTGTAATCTATCTTGCGCTCTTTCTCAACTCCCATTGAGCATACTAACCACAAGCAACTTTATTGGTGCATCATATTAATTTACACCCGACCAAGGTACACATGTCAAGAATTAACCCTTTGAACCCGAAAGGCCGGTTTTCCGGCCTCGCCGAGAAAGTAAAATAACCCGAAAGGCCGGTTTACCGGCCTTAATTCATGCAACTTCTTTTCAGCTCGACATGACATTTTGCGTGACCCCGTTTTTGATCAGGTGATCAGTTACGGCATTATACGGGACTTGTGATATTGCAGGCACAGTTTTCTTGCATTTTGATCGGAGAAAAAGTGAAAAAATGCGGGGAAAATGGCAAGAAAAACAAACACAACAGAGGAGGCTCGTGCAATAATACTGGGAGAATCCGCGGAAGACATTGATGACTCTGAATATTGTCAGGATAGTGATTTTGAGGATGAAATGGATACGGAGGATGAGGTTGCAGCGGCTATGTTGGTGGATTTAGCGGTTCCTAAGCACCTCCAGCCCGGTACAAGCGGGGGAGATCATAGTCGGTGTGCCGATGGAGCAAGTGGTCATGGTCAAGATGTTGAGTCAAATATGCGAAATATGTCAAATAATTCAGGGTATAGCTCACGAAATATGCAAATAATTCAGGGTTCAAAGGGTTAAAAACAATTTGATTTAAGAGGCAAAAGCTTTTCTGCAGAATTAAGAAAATTCATCAAAGTTGAAATCTCATAGACTAAGACAGTTGCAATTTTGTCCAATAATGTAAGCGCATACAAAATACCAAAAATATTTAAAATCAATTATCTTCCTCTGAAATTAACATTTATCTTCCTCTATTAAAATTAACTACAAAAAAGACAACCGATTTAATTTTCTCATAAATAAACACAAAAGCATAATAAAGACTTTGAAATAATGTTGATTCTCAATTTGTCAGCCTACCCATTATAATTGAATTATCATCTTAACCCCTTGACTACGGGAACCGAGTGGGTTGTGTACAAAGTATATGGAGATTTCAGAATCTCGTAGTTAATGGGTTAACAAATTGTCTAAAATATTAAAGTAACAGGTTTTTTTCATAGTGATACCAAACTTTTGGCCCCTTTGCGTTGGAAGCATATGAACACATTTGTTACAGGCGTTACTGCCTCATATAAAATCAGCTGAAAGGTATTGCCAATTTGGAGCAATTTCTACACTTGTGATCTTACCGTGTTAAAATCACAAGTGACATAGAAGAAAGTATCTGTTTTATTCATAGTAATACAAATCATATGACCACTTTGCATTGGAGCCATATAAACACAATCAATTTTACGTTTGAAAAGATAGTCAATGCCTCATGAATTAATATTGCCAATTTAGTTTACCGTGCTAAAATTGCCAGTGATGTAGAAGAATGTGTCCACGGTGCCGGAACAGCTCTCCAGGGTACACACCCTGGTGGTGATGATGTTGTCAAACACGGCCTCACAGATAGACAACGCCTGGCTGTTACCCCTGGAGTCGGCACAGAAAGGTGCGCGAGTCTGAACGCCAGAATCGCATGTAACTGAGCACTGCAGGAGGAAGAAACGTGAGTGTAAACAACATTAAATGAGATAACAAAGATCTATATTAACATGATATTGTCAAACACGGCCTCACAGATAGACAACGCCTGGCTGTTACCACGGGAGTCGGCACAGAAAGGTGTGCGAGTCTGAACGCCAGAATCGCATGTAACTGAGCACTGCAGGAGGAAGAAAAGCAGTAGTAAACAACAATAAATGAGATAACAAGGAAGTTTAATATCACAATGCAGGTTTAAGATAAGCTTAGAAATGGTTAAACAGGCTGTTTAGCATAGACAGATAGACAACGCCTGGCTGTTACCCCTGGAGTGTGCACAGAAAGGTGTGCGAGTCTGAACGCCAGAATCGCATGTAACTGAGCACTGCAGGGGGAAGAAACGTGATTGTAAACAACATTAAATGAGATAACAAAGATCTATATTAACATGATATTGCCAAACACCAACCACCTCACAGAGTGATAACGCCCGACTGTTACAACTGGAGTTGGCAAAGAAATAGGATTGTAAATAACATTAAATGAGCTAAACAAAGATCTATATTTGAAAGCATAATCTGGAGTTGGCGCAGAAAGGTGTGCGAGTCTGAACGCCAGAATCGCATGTAACTGAGCACTGGATGAGGGAGTGAAGAAAGGATTGTAAAAAAGAAAGATAGTTCAGACTTCAATCATATACCAATATCATTGTCAGATTCTTGTGAATGATATGTGATATTTGTATATAAAAACAACAATGTCTACTTAGAGGAAAAGGGAGAAAATTTAGTCAGGTTTCATTAGTGATCGTTCGCATAAAGTATGCAAATTTGGATACTATGGATGATTGAGTATCAAAATTCAGATAATCGACTATAATTCTTAAACACATTTCAATTCAATCTTAAATATCTCCATAATTAGGGAGATATTTGACAAATCAAAACCCATTAAATTTTTTAATTACCATATAAAGCCAAACAACAAGGTACAAGAGAAGTGTGAAAGCTCCAAGTGATTTTTGGTTCAATTTGACAAAGTTAATGGATCACTTTAAGTGCTTCAGTCAAACCTGTGTATAGTGACCACCCAAGGGAAGGGAAACAAGATAAGTGCAAGATCGCTGCAAGTAATCACTACAGGCAGGTTGGCCACTATAAACAGGTGGCCACTATTAAAGACAGGTTTGACTGTACATTAAAATCTAAACTATTATGATGATGCCTTTTAATACCTGGCCCCAGTTGCTGTAGAAGAGAATGTAAGTTTCTCCAGGACAAGGCAGTGGTGCACACTCAACGGACTCCTCTGGTCTAGGGTCTGTGCACAGGCTCTCATCCACTACGTTACCAGTCTCCACATCCCGACAGGTCACAGTGCGGACCTCCACACCAGTCCCGCAGGTCACAGAGCAGGTGCCTGCATCAACGCTATATTGGGCCCTGTTTGAGAACAGAAATGAGACTCCATACATTTACAGTCAGGTTGACAAATTTTTCTAACATGTTAAATTATTTATTCCTACAGGTCACAGTGCGGACCTCCACACCGGTCCCGCACGTCACAGAGCAGGTGCCTGCATCAACGCTATATTGTGCCCTGTTGAGATATAATACATTAAAATTATATAGTGCCTAATATGATTGATCATCGTATCTCGGCACATTATTATCATATTATCACCCAATCATCGGCCACACAATCGCAATCAAACTGTATATGACGTGCACTTTCTACTCCCCTTGGACCAAGACATTCTGGGAATGCGGTATACACCAGGGGGGTGTTTCACAAAGATCCTAAGTTGATCTTAGCACTAAGATGGTCTTAAATATTATGGAAAGCCATTAGTGTCTTGAAACAAGTTTTATAAAAGTTATGTTGAAATGCATAAAATGTTGATTCAAATCATATATATTTTCTAATTATCAAAGAGATTCATAATCTTCACATAAAATTCATGAAATCTCTTTGATAATTAGAAAATATATATGATTTTTCAATCAACATTTTATGCATTTCAACGTAACTTTTACAAAAATGTTTCAAGACACTAATGGCTTTCCATAATATTTAAGACCATCTTAGTGCTAAGATCAACTTAGGATCTCTGTGAAACACCCCCCTGGTTTTGATAGAGAGTAGCAATAGTCAATTCATTGTTTTGCTGAAAGACAAACAAGAACAGCAAGAAGACTCCATACATTACAGTCAGGTTGAAGACTACTCCCTATTATTTGGCACTAGTCTTTGAAATTACTCAGACTGAGTGGATAAGACTAGAGATAGATTTATTATTCACTTCAAACACTTTGGCTACACAAAATATACCTAAAGAAATATACAAATTGCCTATTATAAGACACACCCAAACTTCGCATCAATGTTCAGGACTGACATGATGTGGTTGGTTTTAGCAGAGAGAAATTTGACAAAGTATTTTCCAATGACTGCATTACAAATTATGTCTATATCATCAGGAACATTGTCATAATAATAGAGAGATTGCAGATAACCCTTTACGACTCTTAATTCATTTTCACTGGAAATATTTGGGTGCGACTATATAATTGCCACAACACAGAAGTGGTGATGATGTCCGTTAAACACAAAAAACAAAAGTCTTGAGTAAGAAGCCTCATGAAAATAACCAATTTTAGCCAAATCTCCACCCCTTGCCTATGGGAACCCAGTGAGTTACGTAGTACGTAGTCTATACGGATTTAAGAATCTCAAAGGGAACAGGTTAATTTTACTTACTCTGTATTAGGTTGTGTGTCACAGCAGTATTCCCTGTCCGATGGCACCTCGGTGGGGCAGAGAGACAGGTCTGTAACTAGCACCGTGGTCCCGTCATCGTGGCGCTCAACGCAGAACACATTACGGTATCGGTAGCAGTCGTCTTGGCACTCTCCATAGTTACCTTGCAACCACCTAGAATAAGTAATACAAAAAATATATTAACAAAATATCAAATTAAGATCAATCGCACAGCTAAAGTTAGGATATGACAGGTCTGAAACTAGCACCGTGGTCCTATCATCGTGGCGCTCAACGCAGAACACATTATGGTACCGGTAGCAGTCGTCTTGGCACTCTCCATAGTTACCTTGCAACCACCTAGAATAAGTTTTAAATAAAATAAAATATTAACAAAATATCAAATTAAGATCAATCGCACAGCTAAAGTTAGGATATGACAGGTCTGAAACTAGCACTGTGGTCCTATCAACGCAGAACACATTATGGTATCGGTAGCAGTCGTCTTGGCACTCTCCATAGTTACCTTGCAACCACCTGGAAATAAGAAAACAAAATTTCAATCAAATTCTTTCTCCACAGCTGAAAAAAGATGCACAACAAAATTTACATTGTCGAATACAAATCCAGTATGAGATCTGCATATGCCTGAAAGTAGGTAAATCTGGTAAAAAGAGGGTCCTAAACAAAAAAATTAGGTTTGGGCTACGGGATGTTCATATTATAGTTTATCTCAGTCTGTGTCCAAATGTAGTGCAGCAATGGCTGAGATTCCCCCCCCCCCCTCAACCATCTTTAGCATATAGCACAAAATGTGCTATCAATAACACAATATATCAAATATGTACTTATTACAATGGATACACTCATGATGAATTTAACCTACTTTTAATCCTCAATTATGTTCCATAATTAATGAACAAATCAATTATAATAGTGTGACTTACTCAGGCACACAGTCCCCTCCAGTGGCTGCACAGTCATACATGCTGGCAACCTTCAGGCACTGTCCATGGACGCAGATCTAATGAATAGACAAAGGTATAAGTAAGTGATTTCAGGAGATATGTAAAATGTAAGTTAGACACTCACAGATAGACAACCTACATAACATCAAAATGGTAAACAAATCATTCAATCTGATTGTTTTCAATCATCCTATAGATTATATGAAGTACATCAATTGAAACACCAGTTGAAACAAATGTGGGATACCAGAACATTATATGATAACTAGCAACACCAAAATATAGAGTTTATACCCATTAAGATTAATACTGCATGCGCGGCAAGGAAAATAACATGCCAAAGCAACATTCACTTCTATATGTAGAATCCATGTTATATTGATCAAAGGATGTTTATCTATTTAAAAAGAAGGGAAGCAGAAAACGAATTCATCTATTCAACTGCAAAGTTCTGCTTACATACCTTACCGTAATCCTAAATTATTTCCCCCAGAACCTCCACGATTGTCGACATTTAGTTCAATTAACTTAGCTTTCCCTTTGATAAAAAAAAACACATAATTACAGTGTATACTCACACAAAAACTGTGGGTAATTAGAGTTTGCATAGACTTACCTGTCTCTTTGCTCCACACTTGGTTCCATCCAGCACTGGGACATGGTTTGTGATGGGTTCAGCACTGCCTGGAAGCACACACTGCAGCTCTGCACACATGGTCTGGTGTAACAATCATCAAAGAAACAAAAACATGTAGTCAGAGGAGAAAATAGTAAATGTGTCTCACTAATGGGTTTCAGGGACGAACACCAGCACAAGGGCTTTCTATATAGCTCAGCTGGTATAGCTCAGCTGGTAAAGCACAGGCCTAGCAATCCGAAGGTCTCTGGTTCGAATCCCGGAATGGCTCTATTTTCTTCGCTAATTTAGTCATTTTTCATTTGTATAATATGTATTTTCAAGTCAGTTTCCCTATGTCTAAAATAAATAAGTAATGGTATTCGCTCTTCATCAATCATGTTTCTCAATGAAATTGTAACACTTAGTTGTATGTAACAAACTAAACTGTAAACATTATCTAACTAACTGCAACAAACCAAACTGTAAACTTTTTATCTAACTCCAAAATGTTTTTATTGATTTGACCTAGGCCAAGACATAATTTCACCTCTCTGGTTAGCAATTTACCTTAGAGTCTAGGTATCCCTCAGCAACTGTTGCTTGTGGGCCAAAGGTCATCTGACACTGCTTCAGTGCATCGTAGAAATAGCCAGGCATAATGACTGAGCTCTCATCATACGATGGGAACTCTTCTGTCACGCTGTCCAGGCATTCTGAGTCAGGAAGGCTGTCCCCCCAAAAAAGGTTGGAATTGAAAAGATTTATTGAAACAAACTCAAAACCATATTAAATGATATACAATAAATAAAAGAAAATTACAAATGTACTGACATTTTCTATTGGTGTCCTTTGACAACAGAAATATAAAAAACACAATTATCTAAGAGTAGGATAAGAGCTAGCATTTATTATGAAGGTTTATTATATAATATAATTTTATTATTTTTATTCAACAACATCGGAGGAAAAAACATACAACTTATATTACATTTCCTTATCATTTTGCTCCTATCATGACACTGAACATCTATGTTTTGTCTACTCGGCGATGGTGACGTTAGAAAGCCCTAAGAAATTCATGACTTTAATACTTCTGGGCCCCGTTTCATAATTGTGGTAAGTATTCAATTATTGTTAATACCATGGCAACAACTATATAAAATGCTTGATGCTGATTGGTTGTTGTCATAGTATAATTGGACACATACAACAATTGGAAAAGTTGCATGAAACACAGCTAGACCCTGGTATGCAAAATGATTTTACAAACTCACCTCAAAAAATCGTCAAGGTCACTGCTACTGCAGCGAGACCACTGGAAGGCCTCAGTGCCCCCAGAGTTACCCGAGGCCATGATGTTCTTGTTGTTCTCACAGCCACTCTCTGCGTCGTCATGGTACATGCCCAGACTGTGGCCCATCTCGTGAGCCAGGGTGAAGATTGCACCGCTTGGCCCACTGTCCTCTGCGATGATGCACCTCCTGCTAGGGTCGCATGCCCCGCCAACGTCGGAAGCCTTGCCGGTGACGACATGGTTACCACCAATCTGCAAATCCAGCCTGTAAAAAAGAGTATTATTATTAGTTACTTGTGCCATTTCACGTCACTTTGAGTAGAATAATTTCTATTAATCAATCTTAATCCGTATTTTTGGGGGTGTTGCCATCAGCAACTCGACATGATTTGTTTATGAATTAGTAATTTTTTTTTTTTTAACTGCAAAAGGTTTCAAAACTTTCAAACAAACAAAAATGTGCATGCCATAAATTCAAAATTCAAATGGTAATGAATACAGAATAGTAACGAGTATTAACGTATATTATTATTCACAAGTGCATGGCATTGAACATGGTAAGTCCAACAAATAAGTCCAACATTTGTAGAATTAGCTACTTAAACTTAGACTCAAGGCCATGGCAAACAGTTAAAAACAGACAGCACGACAAAGCAAGTCATTTCAATGCACAATCAATTCATACGATCATGGCATGTATTGACAGATTAATCCAACACAGAAATGCATATATGGGGCACTACAATTTTACAAAGGAAACGACCAAACTTACCGCGTCAAAAGTACTGATATGTCAGATGTCTCCTCCTTCTGCCATTTACAAAAGTTTGCAAGTGAATGAGAAAGCTCATCTGTTACATCCAAATTGCTCTGTAAAAGGGAAATCCGGAAATAATTGAAGAAGATATGTTAAAAACATGTTCAAAGTTTAGATCAGCAGCCCTCAGCAGACGATACTTTTCAACCGATAGTATCTTTGTGATCGCGATCGGCCCGAATCTGCTCAGCAAGCTTTTTTTGTTAGCGCCCCCCCCCCCCCCCCCCCCATCAAACATGTCATGGCATACATTCGCATTCAACATAGATTATATTTTTAAAATGATAATTATGTAATCACATTTACAGCCAGTGGCATAACTACAAAGGGATATGGCATATGACCCCTCACCCCCCCCCCCCCCCCCCCCCCTCCCAATGATGTCCTTGTATGGGCCTATTTTTGGAGGGGGAAAATATTAAAAACATACGGGTAAAAATTAATT
The DNA here is from genome assembly GCA_037951105.1 of Echinarachnius parma. Classification (NCBI taxonomy): domain Eukaryota; kingdom Metazoa; phylum Echinodermata; class Echinoidea; order Clypeasteroida; family Echinarachniidae; genus Echinarachnius; species Echinarachnius parma. The sequence goes on from JBAMJV010003486.1 coordinate 86,090, forward strand.
AAATATGAAGTAGTTCACCCCCCCCCCCCCCCCCCCCCACTCCATTTCAGTCGGTCCAAGCCAGTGTTGTATATATAGCGATCGACGAATGCACATCCCTATATTTGTCAAAAATGTGAAGAAACATAATGTCTTATACATGATAAAGAAATACATAGCGTACCCCCCCCCCCCCCCCCCCTAATAAAAAAAATATGTATTGAATTTGTGTTATGCGATTATGTTAAAATTAATCTAATCAAATCAAATCAAATATAAAAATGGATGTTTGACTCACCTGACGAGCCTCAAGGATAGTGATGGTGTTGACCTTTAACCTCAGATCTGCTGACAGACTCGAGTCGCTGAACAGACCAGCAACCTACATTGGAAAATTTGATAAAATAATACAATTATGGTGTCATCTTGGCACAAATATATATTTGTTTATATTAATGATTGGTTTCTTACATTTTAGTTACCGATCCATATCTAAAAGAATGAAATCATGGTGTCATATTGGGAAAAATAAAATACTTGTTTAAATATTAATTTGTGGTTCTTACTTTTAAGTAACCGATATACATGTATATCTAAAATCACTTTGACATTGAATGATTCTGCATATAAATGAGATAAAACTAAATAATGTTATATAATAAATATGGTTAACCAAATTTACTTCAGCTATTTAATCCAAAACCCAAACGCCAAACCCTAACCCTAACCCTACCTTCAAGTATTTATTTTATGGCATTATGTGTTTGTTTTTTTGTATTATATAACCATCATGTTATTGTTTCTTAGAATGTCTGCATATTTCTCTTTTGTTTCTGTGTAAGTAATGAAATATGATGATCATGCATATTCACATAAGTTCTGCTTACCATGAGAATATAATATCCTAGTGATATCCTAGCATCATGATAAGTATACAGTAACATAACTAAGTTATATAGTTCTAAGTAAACGTGTTTGTAATCAAATGAGCAAGAAGATGTTTTGGTTGGTAATGTGCATGTAGACAGACAAAAACAACCGTTAAAAACATAAGCGCCTAATAAATGTTGTGTATTATTATTTGTATTAAGTTTAATAAAATTGAGCATGAAGTTTTTTACCTGATTGAGAATAGTGAATAAGTAGAACTCCGTGTCCTCTCCATAAGTGTCGAACATGGTGCTATCCGCCACGACCGATGTCTCCACGATCTTCTGTCCACTCGTGTCTCGCCTCTTCGTCTCATCTGCCTTGGTCGGCCTTATTCCTATAGGACAAACGAAGACAGTATTTTTAATTGGAGAGTTGGTAGGCAAATACTACTTTATGATATTATATAATTCGATCGTCGTTGTTTCTGTATAATGGGGTTGACCGACTTATAAATACATTGCGGTGTTTTTCTTTTTCTTTTTCGTTTTTGTCCAGAGATTCCTTCCCATAACCAAACGTTTATCACAATTGCCATTATTTGCATGATAATACTCTCTGTATAGGCTGCTAGTATAAGCAATCAGAAAGCAAACAATTCATATCTTTACACATAATTATGTACATTTATATAAAAATGGGCTAAAAATAGGAAAGTGGACATAATCATGATTGTATATACGGAGCGAGCATAATCTACATTGTAAACAAAGCTATGATTGCGTTTACATAATCATTCCATGGTAACAATTTTTTTTCAATAACCCATCAAAAGTTTGTAACTTTTAATGGACATAATGTCAATTGTTGTAAACAAAATGATTATTGCGTTTATTTATTCCATTTTGTTTTCCTGTTGTAATAACCAACCAAAGTGTGTTTTTTAAATATTTATTAAGATGGACAATTAGATGTAAATTATTCATGTTATTTACTTTGTGTTTCGCTGGTTATTGACGAAACGTCCTTAGCAGGAACCTTATAGAGAATATGTGTCGGTGCCTCTTCCTCTGATGACGTCATCATATCGATGTGTTCATCGGTCAGGGGTTTGAGGGCGTAGTCCACATCAGGTGTCCTGATCATACCGACCTGTGACAGACAAACAAATAAACAAATTTAAAAATAAATAAGCATACAAACAAATACATGAACAAATAAGCATAAAAAACAAACAAACACACAAACAAGCACGCACAAACAAAATGTTTTAACCTAAACAGTATAGGTATACAAACAATCAGTCAGGGGTTTCAGGGCGTAGGCCACATCATGTGTCCTGACCCTACCCACCTAAACAAATAAACAAACATACACACACACACATGCATAAACCAATAAGCATTATAACAATCAAAGAAAAGTGCACACACACAATTGGTAATAACTTGTATATTGATATGACAATTAGTCTGGGTTTAGAGGGGGTTTGAGGGCGTTGTCCACATCAAGTGTCCTGATCATATGACCTCTAAACAAACAAATACATGAATAAGCATATAAACAAAAAAGACATAACACTTCTGTGACCAATATGTTTATGTGCTCATAGTTGTTTATATTATAATATACATGTAGTTACAAACACGTGTTTGTAGTATTACCGGTATAATTTTGGACTGTGTGTAGATAATTTTCTACTTGGGCCTGAGCACCTTGCAAACGGTTGAATTGGCGTATTATAACAATCCTAGATTGTTATTATTATTATTAATATTAATATTATTATTATTATTATTATTATCATTATCATACAAAGAAACAAACACGCGCACTTACAAAAATGTAATATATATTGATACGAACAAACAGAGCATTGCTTTTTAGCTGGCACTTTAATTGTTTTGATAATTATGGGAATGTTTAACACTAATGTTGCTGTAATCACAATATTAGTGTTGGTATTGTTGTTATTGGACAATGGTCACCAAACTACATAAAAGGGTATCTTTATTATTTTGTCATATATGCATAATGACGATTTTACTTTTGTTCAGTGCCTCGGTAAGTTATGTAAACTTACTTTACGCATTTGTGGGGCAAAACAAATAGTGGTTCAGCATTTAGCTGTGATAACTTGTGTTTGGGCCCTATTGTACATGACCGCTGTCTGTAAAGCTGAAGGAAGACTAGTGTGTAAACTTTACTTTACGCATTTTGCGGGAAAACAAATAGTGGTTCAGTGTTTAGCTTTGATAACTTGTGTTTGGGCCGCATTGTAAATGACCGCTGACGGTGGTCGAGTGACCGCCCTATTCTATGGAGGGGGATTATGCGGTCCAGTAAATTCTGACCACACCCTCAAAACGTAGTAAAAGTTTTTACTGCATTTTAATCCCTCCAATAGGGCGCCATTAATATAATATAAGTGACCTGGAAACACTTTCGCATCTCTGCGCGGGATGGTACTGCATGTTACATGAATCATTCAATTATCGATTAAAAGGGAGTTGTTGTCTTGTTTAGCTTCTCTGTCTCTTTATAAGAGATGGGTTACAAAATGTTCTATAGAACATATATAAGGCAAATAACAACAACAGCAGCAACAACCGACTAGCTATTTTTCGCCGCTGTATTAGTGCACTTTACAAAGCTAAAATATATTGACCAAAACATACGCATTTTATTCAGTAAACTTGAAAACAATGATTCCTATTATACCAAACTTATACCATATCATTTTATTTATGTTGGTATGTCTGTTTTCTGTTATCCCCGTTCTGTTTGTAGCATCCAATACAAGATCATACTTTTCTGTGTAAACGGATTTTTAAAACCATATAATAACGAGAATACAAGTACATGACTTGAATATATATAAGTTACGTTATATTATTGTGCGGTATGATATATCATTAAGACACTTATATATTGGCACATTATAACTGTACCGGGAACTGAACATGTATGATGTTATATTATGTAGTTTTATACAGGGAATCACTCCTCTCTCAAGCCACTGACTTTGTATGAGATTTCCTGACACATGTTACCGTATAAAAGGTATTAACATGTATGAGAAATAAAAAATAAATGAATGAATGAATCAATGAATACATATTGGGTTAATATACACTATACCATACAGATTACAGAATGCAAACATTTAAACGAATTAAAAGCTTGAAATGTAAAGGGCTATGAAATTATGAATCGCATTTTGAAAAAGATATGCAACTTTTTTGTGAAGGGAATAACATTTTAAAGAATGCAAGTAAAGTAAAGCGGGCGCCTTTGAAGAGATACATGGCGCCATAATATACTGTACACAAGCGATGTGGATCATCAACATCATCACCAATATCACCATCATCGTCATCGTCATCGTCATCGTCATCGTCATCGTCATCGTCGTCATCGTCGTCATCGTCGCCATCGTCGTCATCGTCGTCATCGCCATCGCCATCACCACCACCACCACCATCATCATCATCATCATCATCATCATCATCATCACCATCACCCATCATCATCCGCATGATAACGATTGCAATGAATGCCATAGCCAATATAGAATTGTTCCAACAAGATTTACAAGCCGGTGCACCCCCACCCGGGTACTGAAACTAGCCAACAGGTCAGTGCATCCCAAGCATCCCATCTCGACAGCCTCTTTTAAGGTTCCTCACATTGTGGAAATTGTATTTGATGTAATTGAATTTTAAAAAGTATTGTTGATAATTATGTTGTTGACGAAAACAATAAGAGTAATGTTTTTTGCGCAAATATTTACAATTGAAAGATATCGCCAATAACTAGGTAAAACAACAACAGCAACAAAATGCGACGACTTACCATTCGGTCGTTGCAGGTGCTCAACGAGACCGACGTCGAGTCTTCCTGGCCGACGAGTCGACCCTGGTGGTAGCACGCCGAAGTCGGCTGGTCGATGCGGACCTGACCATCGGCACCTATCCTCTTTACCAGCAGCCCGGCGTCGAAAAGACTCATGCTCTCCATGAGTTCGATGTGGAACAGCTGATCGACACCCTCGATGGTCACCTCTATAGTCGAGGTCGTGTCAGCGTCGTCTATTGACCGCCGGTGTCTCGTTCCTAACCGCACGGGCTTAACGAATGTGTAATCTTTAACATTAAAAAAAATGCAGAAAATGAGATAACTTTGGATTATTATTTAGTTGATATTGACCTAAAACTTTTGATCTCTGTAATATAAAAAATGTTAGTGCGAAAAGTTAGTAAAGACATAATTTACGTTTCTTATTTCCCCAGTGCACGAAACGACTGGATAATACTGTATTATGTTGAATGATATAATTTGTCCCGATGTGAAATTAACTTAAGTAGTATCATGTCTCAAACACACCTCTGTGGGGATTGCATATTATGGCAAGGAGCATAATCGGCACAAAGGGGTTAATGTATATATATATATACATCCTCATATTATTGTGTTATCTCTTATAAAATTCATACACAATGCATGTAACGCACAGACTTAAAAAACAATATTAACATTTAAGTTAGAGTTCTTTAAAGTGTATGTTTTGACAGCAATAACTGTACGTTATCTTTGAGCATTGTTTGTATGTTATTTGTGTAAAACAAATTAAGCCAAAATAAATGTACGATCTCTCCTTTTGGTTATGTCAATTGAACCGTTTATCAAAAACATATTATTTGGGTCAGCATTATTTTGATCATGGGCGTGGCACTTTTCGCTATAATGTGATAGTGATAGTATGTTTCATAATTATGATTATAATAGGCACGATACAGTGCAATTACCCAAGGGGGTAGACTTTCTAATACCTCCTTGAGCGACCTATATACCAATTCCACGCTGCATGTGGTATACCATAGCACAGACACACCTCTTGATAGCAATTGTGACTTGAATGAATGGTGCATGATTTTTATCGAATACCACTCATTCGGGTATGGTCCGAGTCGTATCTCCGAACTTAGTATGACCCAATAATTCCTATATATCTATCGGGGATGTATTCATTGTGAGGAATGCGGGCCATTATTATTCTCTAAATAGCTCAATGAAGAGGTCCCGGGGAAGAAGGATGAGCGTACAAGGGGGCACCACTGTTATGTAAGAGCAAAGAAGATGCTTGCTCTAAACTAAAGTATGTTTAGTTGTGCGATGATTTATTTTAGAGAAGAGAAGAGGGGAAATGGATGGTACATATTATTGGAATATTGGTCATTGGCATATGTTAAATCTGTGTTCATTATTAATCTTATTCGTTACATATATAATGTATATTTTCACAATGTATATAGGAAATGCGGTTGGGAGAATCATGATGCAAATAGGTGACCAAGAGTACATGCGTTCAGCTTGCCGTTAAATAAAATGCTTACTTTCTCAAAGTAAAATATTAACATTATATGACCGCTATGAATATTATCTAAAAGACGTTCGAACACTAACAAATATACAATAACTTATATATAGATCTACGAGATGTAATCATTATTTAAGTATATGTTTTTTGTTACACCATCGTCATAAGCATTGTCTTTTTGTGATGGGGGTCTAAACAAAACTATATGATTGATTGTCAAACAATAAATTTAAACTCACCTGGCGAAGTTGTGTAGTACTGTACATCTGATGTAGATAATGAGTGCTCCCCCTGTAAAATATAGGAAAGAGAGTGCATATTGTCAGAATACTCCATCGTTCGAGCGATTGAACTTAAAAACACAAGTATGATATTACCACATTGATAGTTTTTTTAATCATAATTAGGCCTATGGGTATATAATTTCAGCGTCACGGACATTAGAAATGTGATAATTTTCTGGAGTTTCCAATACCTGTCCAGTATGTAACTTTTACTTTGATCTGTTGATGCACATATTGAGAACATTTTCCGCTTTATTCATTGTAGAGAATGTGTGCCTTCAAGGACATTACATATTTTGCCAAATTATGTAATGTCCGTGACGGCACACATTTCGTGGAATAATATGTTCCCAAACTTGTAGTGCCACATACATGTATTTATCTTGGTCATTGCTTTGTTACCAAAGTAAACGTGGACCGCTAGAATTAGACATTTATTTTGAGGATTTGGACAATGTTACTAAGTCCCTTTAATGAATGAGACAAAATATGTTCCCAAACGTGTAGTGCCACATGCATGTATTTATCTTGGTCATTGCTTTGTTACCAAAGTAAACGTTATAACTGTTCATGTAACATGTTCATCTTTTAGTAGTGGTATTGGATAGACTTCCACTTCCCTGACACGAAGAGGATAAGTTTACACAGGGGTTTGAATACTGCCATATGAGCACTAAGACTGAGATAATCAGTAAATAGAAGCCGAGAATTAGCCTATGCACACATCGATCATATACTTCACTTCAAGCGATGTTTATACAGAGCCTCTATTTACATAGAGCACTTTCATTTGCATCTGGAAGATCAATTACTGTTTGGTGTGTACATTGTAGTAAAGTCCTTCCGAAACTGAGAGTCACCCATAACATGCATACATTACATATACATGTATTATGTGAAACAAGTTTCGTTTCTATAAACAGATTCTACAAAGTGATACATTCCATCACCCTCGTTGAAAAAGTATATCAAATGGTAACTGAATATATATTTATTGTTATAACTGGAATTCTTTCTTACAGGCATATTATGTCACACGGAGGACAGTAAATAACATTATTCTGTTACATAATACTTTTATTGTTTATCGTTAAAAAGTACATGCTGTCATTCAGTTTCTTGATTTTGTTTTTCCTTTTGATTTTTTACTTCAGTATTGTAATAGAGCATCAACTTGAATTTAGAATGATCAAATCAAACATCAGATCACATACAGGAGGGGGAATAATCGCAACACAGATTATCTAATTGAAAAGGTGACTAGATTATTAAAATAATAAATGGGGGCATTAAATCGCATGCATGCATTGATTTATCAGCGTGAGCGCACGGGTGTGGTGCCATCAGATAAAACACAAAAAACCCATAATGTCGCCACCGAAATAAAAGCACGTTCACTTCGAATGTCGTCTACCCATCGGATTTAAACGAGAGTGTCTTTGCCCTTAATTGGACTTGGTATTGAAATACCAGCATTACAAAATCACTTCCCAAAAAAGATTACTGGATATAGCCGGAGAAAGGTGATCAATACTCTTAATCCCCATTTCATTACATAGTGCTAAAACTGTTAAAAGGGTGGTGATTGGAGCTGAAGCTATAAGCCTAAACTAAAGCCTTATTCAAAAAGTCAGAAAGTTCTCTCAAAAGAAGCCTCACGCATGCTCGAGTAATCTTGCATAAAGGCAACGCATGCGCCTGTGCACTGGCGACTCAGTGGCGGGTGCATGGTGAGCGGCACACATTATGAATGGGGAAGGGGCAACGCCTATGTCTTTCCATAAAGTAAGTATAGATTTTCAAATCTTACTCATCATGGTTTTAATCCTCGTCCCATGTTTCACAATGGTATTATAATTAAAACTTTGTTAAATAAATGTTGAACCAGACATCTTTAAATATTCAACAGCGAAAAGACAAGTACATCATCGACAACCATTATATAAATCCCAATATAGAAACGGTTTACATGTAATAACAATGCATTTAATATAATTAACAAACGACATTTCTGTCATTATGTAACAATAATAATTTCCATAAACCCAATATTACACTAATGTGAATGAAAGAAAATGTATAATTCGTTCGACATATCTTTTTGAAGAAATTGTTAAATTTGATACTTTCTCTAAAATAGAGAAGAAAAAACAATGGAGTATATTACGGTGAGGTTGCATACTCAATTGATAGAATCTTATTTGATAATGATTACATTTATGGTGATTTAATTGAACTATAAATATAGTACAATATCGTTTAATATAATTAATATAATATAAAGTTTTGTTTATGTTATGTACATGTACGCTAGCCGTCAACAACTGAGCAACATCAACTTGTTTCAATCTTTATTTCATGTATAAACTTCCATTTCAATTTCTTAGCATTCATTGGGAATTACTGATATTGTAATATACTTTCGACCATTTCATTCGATTTATAGATGCGTTCAGATATAATAATCTTGAAATTACAAAATAAACTGTCACCTTACAAAATATAACGACCCTTTACATTCGTACTGATACTAGTAATCATGCCTAACTTGTTGCACATGTGCTACATACGTAATGGTTGAATTGCACGCAATATCTACTACATGTCAGATAAGCTCAAGCAAGCGTTAGTGATCGCTATTGACAACCGTGATCCATACACATTCACAAACACTCCGGAGCGCCTCGATGTTGGCAAAATGGCAACGTGGGCGTGGTCCAGCATATAGCATGTATAGGGCGATCGTTATGTAACCGCCACGACATGCACGTTTGTGTGTAGCATGTACATTAATTCTAATACTTTAAACATGTTAGGAATATATACATTTTTGGAATGACGATTGCAGTTTTTTTGCTGCATATTTTTGTTGTTGGGAAAACAAATTAAATTGGAGAAGTGTCAACACACGGTGTACATTTATTATATTTTATACATACGTTGTATTTAAATTACTTCAACCGTCACACTAAATTTAAACTTTCACATAATATATTGAATTTGCTTACTTGTGCTGCGATCGAGTGGTTGCAAAACACATTTTGCCTATTAACAAAGTTCATTGTTTCTACAGAACGAAATAACCGTTTCTAAATAATAAACTGAAATGATTATTAAATGAAGTGAATTACTAATTTCTAGAAAATCATGCAATTTTTGTTTTCAATAATATTTCCAACACTAGTTGATGTGACTTACCGATTGCAGGGGTTTGGCTGTTATTAGTGTATAAGTTGTTGCAGCAATAAGTAGACAAACCAGTGGCCATGTCGACCTCGATCTCCTGCACGGCGCCGCCATGGTACGATGTCGGTTTAGTGAGGTTCGCCGCAGCCTAAGCGACCGGGAACGGTATAAGAGGGCGGGTCCTGCGATCGGCGACCCAGCAGCGAAAGTACTCGGGGAATTAGCCGTCTTACTAAACCCAAGCCAATATGCCAATATGCTCCCTCTCCTTTATAACTTGTTAAGAATCCGTTGCACTGACTCCCCAACCGCTCATGAATGGGGATCGATGGCAGTTTGGTTCGGAAAAAAAGAAACACTCACTCTATTACGAGCTTACACAAGACCCCGCTCGCTCCAGTAGAGCTTTTGAAACCATTCGGGGGATGATTGCTTCGTTCTTTGCCTGCATGGGCTGGTCTAAAACCTCCCCTAAATCATTTTCTCCGTTCTCTACAAACATCCTCTATACATGCTATAGAGAGTACCGAGGTTTGAAAAGCTCGGTCAGGATACACAAACCCTTGATTCTTTATAATAGGGCCTACCCCCCTTTTCTTCTTGGGCGTTGAACGAAAGAAAGTATTGAGGGTTACGTAAGAGGAATGTATATCTTTTGTAACGCCCCATACAAAACCACAATCTGTGTGAAGCAGAATAGAGTTTCGGAACCATCGATTAAATTACCTACCTTGCGCAGTTTTTTGATTTTTTAAGCACTAAAATAGAGGTGAGATAATCAAAGTCGGGAGACGGGAGATGATACCACACCTGTATGATTCAGTTGTGTATGTCATTGCCTTTATACTGTATTACCTCTTCACGGCTTTACAATAGGTCCTATATAAAGCCATGATGCCTTCTTCCTAGTTTTACTACATTTAACTTTCGATGATCATTGATTGACCTACCCTTGTTTCGTAAAATGGTCCAGGGGACCTTGAGTATATTTAAATAAAATTTCCAATCATGTCATATTCGTTGCTCTCTATAAGAACGTTTTGATGCAATGAAAATATGTTATAATTATGATCATATGTTCTATATCTAATTATATCTAAGCAATGTTTCTTTTAATTATGTTTTCGATTCTAAGAGAAATACTGATCATCGTTGACTCTATCAATTTGAAATCAGTCTTACAATTATACATGTATTATATATTTATATACTTTTCAGTCTTGTTAATTGTTTATGAAACTTGGTATTTTGATTTTAGGCGTTAAATATATTATCATGTATATATATTAGTTGCAAGGTGTCGTAAGAAATATTATGAATTATCATTATTTTGTATTTCTCATGTCACATACATTCATAATCGTTTAACCATGTTAACTCTAATGCAATATGTTATATTCAAAAGTTATTCTTGCTTACAATACATCACGTAAACTTTGTGGTTCCGTTACATCGAAAACTATTTTTGCTACATTACGCGCTATATTAACGGCAAAATTAATGTTCCGATTTGATGTTTCAAAAACAGTACATATTCTGGACTTTTGACAGATCAATAATTTAAATGAAATGCTATCAAACTCATTATAATGTTTGAATTATCAATTGGTAAAGATAACTGGTCAATTCATAAAGACATCACTATTATAGTCTAAGATTCTAGCTGGAAGGAGTATAATACTCCTTCCATCTAGAATCTTAGACTCAACATGCTCAAGTTGATAATACACTACTACTACTCCAACTGCCACTGCCACTGCCACTGCCACTGCCACCATGGGCGTAAATTTGTTCGGAAATCACAATGCATTGGGGGAGGGCGAGCAATTGTTCACAAACAATGCTCACCCCTCCAATGCATTGTGTTTTCCGAACAGATTTACGCCAGTGACTGCCACTACCACTACCCCTTCACCACCACCACCACCACCACCACCACCACCACCACCACTACCACTACCACTACCACTACCACTACCACTACCACTACCACTACCACTACCACTACCACTACCACTACCACTACTACTACTACTACTACTACTACTACTACTACTACTACTACTTCTAATAATTATAATAATACAATTATTGTTGTTATTATTATACTAATTATTGTTTTGTATATGAAATTATTATCAACTGTCACTAATGATTTCATATCCAAAACCATGATTAGTAGTTCGTGATGGGTTTTTTTTTTAGGACGCTTAAATGTACATACCTAAATGGTATATTCCCGGAAATCTTAGTTGGTGTTTTTTCATCAATTTTTTTTTTTTTACAGTATCGCCTGTTAAAAATTGACTGTGGTATTAGCTTAATTGCAGTGAAGACATTCCTAACGCTGTTGAAGGCGATTGTTATCTCCTGAAAAGCTTCAATTGAATCGAAGAAGCCACGCCAGTCCAGATCTTAGTGGAGGCAGACAATAGCATGGGAGCATCGATGGCGTAGAAAGCGGGGGCTATATAGGGGGGCTGCAGCCCTCCTCCCCAATACAATTTTGTTTTGCTAAACTCATGTCACATTCGGGCAATCTCATGTCGTATTCGCCTTCGGGCAAAATTATGTCGCAAAATCATGTCATAGTATTTGAGCAAATCGTTTTATATTCTGGCAAAACCATCTGAAATTCGAGCAAACCATGTCATTTTCGGGCAAAACCATCTTATACAGTATTCGGGCAAATCCATGTCATATTCGGGCAAACTCATGTTAATATTTACAAGCGCTTAGAGGTCTTTTGCAATATGCGCTATATATATATATATACGAATGTCTATCATTATGTATTATTTTACACTGGGGCAAAGTCATGTGATTTTAGGGAAAAATAAAGTAATTTTTGAGCAAAACATGTCATAGGCATGTAGATTCGGGCAAAACCATCTCATATTCGGGCAAATTCATGTCATATTCGGGCAAAATAATGTCATATTCGGGCAAAATAATGTCATATTCGAGGAAACTCATGTTACATTTGGGCAAGCTCTTGTTATATTGGGGCAAAGTCATGTGTCATTTTAGGGCAATATAAAGTGTTGACTTTATATTGCCCTAAAATGACACATGACTTTGCAAAATCTTGTTTTTTTCGGACCAAACCATCAAAAACATACTTTTCAGGCATCAGAGAGGCCGGGACCCTCACTTATGTATCATTTTGTTTGTTAGCTAACAAGGCGGGAAGGATAATTATTTGGGCAAAAGATTCGGATAACTTTTCGGGAAGAAAAATTATTCGGGCAAAAAACCTCAGCCCCCTAAGAAAATGTGTCAGTACGCCCATGAACAGCATTACAATAATGGCAGCATTAATAAGTTACGGTACTTTACTCTGGAATGGGAGTACGCGATGGAAGTGGAGTGGACTAAAGGCCCGTTCACATATCACCGGATAGCGTAAACGGATGCCCGACGAATTGAAAATTTGTGAAATCAAACTCAACGGTGGTGAAAGTCGTCTCCATTGCCTCATACACAAAACATTCCGCCAGATAGAACAACGTACATTGCCTGACAAGGAAGGTACAAGAAACGCATGCGGAACGGATTGTGAATTTTACTCTGCATCGGGTATCCGTTTACGATATCCGGTGATATGTGACCGGGCCTTTAGTAAGACCAGCCTATTCATGGAATGAAGGATAAAAGATAATTGACCACTTGATACATATTAAGTTATACAATCTGGACGCAGAAACAGAATATCACATTCGATAATAAATTTACCCTGTTGTTGGGGAGGGGAGCTGGAGTGGCAAACATTTCCGCAAGAGCCAAACACTACATCAAGGGAAAAGGGACATCCATACTACAGTACTCATAATTTCAACATAATGTAGATGGGATGTAATAATATGTGATTAAAATGGATAGTAAAGCTCTGGTTAAGAGAGTGCTTGGACATTTTTGTTGTTGCGAATTAGAGATAAGCTGAAGTGTAGCAAGTGCAAAAGCAGATAATTTAAACAATAAATCTTTGTTTTTATTAAAATCCATTCAGAAACACCACACTATTTTTTATAGTTGGTGGTGTCGACTTTTATATGGATTTCATCGATATGAAATTTGATATTTATAAATATATATTTTGTCACACAAACACATTTGTGAAAACAAAAACAATGTGCCTTTACATTAATTTCTCAAAATGTATCTATTGAAATAGACTTAGCATGAAACTACCTGTACCAGTCCCTCCATTATAGCAGGGTTTCCATTAGAAAAACAACAGCGCATTAATAATTTCGGAAGATGATGTTCCAGCTAGGTGTGTATTTATAATTTATATTGTATTTCTGTGTCCAGGTGGCTGACTTGCGCCCTCTAGTGTTAATGGCTGCTATTTGAATGAAACAGCTCCGTTTGTAGCCTCATAAGATGAGAAGATGTCTACCATGCACGGCAGAATGATTACTTAGTTTTCAATAACTCAAAACTGCATTTTAAATGAAAAACATACAACCAAAAATAATTACAAACTTTGCAGAGAAGGGAAATTCAGTTGTATTCAAATATAGCACACATATGGTGAACATTTATTACTTGCATCAAATACATGATCATAAATGGAGCATACAATTAATCTGAGAAATCCCAGGTAGGCCTACATGTTAGATATTAGGTATTATTAAGTTACACAGGTAACGAGGAACAATTTCAAAATGGACACAATTCTCAATTATGGACTGTAAAATGTATTATTCCAGGGGGTGTTTCACAAAGATCCCAAGTTGAAATTAAATTCGAAGTTTGATTTAACATTATGGAAAGCCATTATTTTCTATGTAAAATGAATACATTATTTTTCAAGTATAATATTCAATTTTGTTTAAAAACTATTTTCTACTATCAAAGAGATTTCATATTATTGATGAAGAAATCTTTGAGTCTCAATGCATTTTTTCTTTTGAATATTTTTTTCATTCCAACAAATATTTGTGAAACACCCCCTACCCTGGTAGGCCTATATCCCTCTGTCATTAAATGTTTTATTTGTACAATAATGCAAAATACAATTTCCACTAAGAAAGATATGAAAGAATGGTAGACCCAAACAAGTCAATAGTTTTGAGTAGGGGAAAACTTATTTTCCAATTTGTTACAATTGAAGTGAGCCCCATTCTCAATCTTATAACATGCTGCTGGTTCTAGTATAATATTTATGATAATAAAATGCTTTTAAATTTGAAATTGTTTGGATAAACAAGTCAGAAATCTAATTGAAAATAATGATAAAATACTATAAGATATATAAGAGAGTACTAGATATGAATGATCAATTGTTCAGTCTCAACTTGTCTTATTAGTTAAGAAAATATAAGCTACAAACATTACATTAATGGATATTTACTACTTATTTTCATGGTTGAATTTTGAATAATACAAATGTAACATCAGAACATTTTTAATAAAATAACTAGAATTTGAACCCAAGATTCCTAGAACATTAAAGGGATCTTGTAACATTTTGAAAATCCTCAAAACTTACTTAGAACTCAAGCAGTTCTCAAATACCTCATTTTATTTGTATTATTACTAGAAGAATAGAAAAACATTTGGTTTTCCAAATTGCTTTTCCGTTGTAAAGATATGTATGATTCAAGTGTCCAGATTCATAATTATCTAGTTGATAATTATAACTGTGTAAAAAGTCAGTGCAATGAGTTAGCAAATATCATTGTGCATTTTCGCTCATTACTCGGCCATATGTCATACATTTACTGTGGAAATTTCACATACGAGTCAGTGGACATATCGGATCACAGAAATACATATTTTATCAACCATTTTCTATTTTTTGCACATGTCATTAAAATCACTAGATCCATTTAAAACCTAGATATTCCCTTGTGAATTGTAAATGGTCATAGAATAGATGCTGGTTACATCAGTGATCGATATGATGAGACTTGCATCTAAACCAATTGCAAAAAAAAAGGGGAAAAAGAAGAATTTAATGAACCATCAAAGGATTTATTTGTACATTTATACTCGATGTTCATTTATACATATCTATGAAAATTTAAGGCACATTATATTTAGAAAAAAGAGCACTGGTACATGATAGTATCATATATAACTGTTGGGCAAGATAGACGACATATTCTCACAACAACTATCAACCATAACTTTTCTGGAAGTTGGATTAATCCCTTGCATAATTGATGATAGTATTTGACGTGTATTTAGAAAATGCATTAATTATTTAAAGAAAAACTGTTCTTATTATAAAATCAACTATTTGTACTTATCCATGGATAGTACTAGTAGACCCAACTCTTTATTCAACATGATTCAGAAATATTTTACATTAAAAATATCAACCATAACTCTTCTGGAAGTTGTCTTAATCTCTTGCATAATCGATGATAGTATTTGGCATGTATTTAAAAAATGCATTAATTATTTAACTAATAATTGAACAAAAGATGTTATCAAATCAACTACATGTATTTGTACTTATTTATAGTAGACCTAACTCTTTATTCAACATGATTCAACAACATTCTACATTAAAAATCATTCTACTACCAACTATTACATCTACATATTACACCTAGCATTGAATTCATGCATGTCTTGTCATATCCATTACACAGTTGAAACATACAGTTCTTTATCAATATCCTTACATTTGACAGAAGAACACATACAAGCAATGTACATGTACATGTAGATGCAATTCATTAATTGATAAGCTAGTTGATACAATATGCAAATATCTTCCACAGTCCAGCGGTTAAGATGACTAACCTTGGTGAAAATGATATGATATTCAAATGAAAACTGCACACTAAGCTATAATTCTAACTTCAAACCTAAACTTTATTTTCTATCACCTATCTAATTCTAACACAGCTGTGGTCAAGTTATGAAATACATTGTATATAATAAGTGCATTTAGTGCTTGTAGTCTTGCACAGTACCATCAACAACATTATAGTTAAAGGGAACAAACACCCAAAAAATTATATTCTTATAAATGAAAGGTAATAGTTTAAGTAGTCCATTCCACCACAAAGTTAAGAAAAACCAAAGGCTCTGTTAGGTTTTGTAAGGTTTGGTGTTTAATATAATTGTTTATGAATTACACAACCCTTTGCAAAGTGTTGGACATCTATTTAATATCAAACGACAGTACCAAAACAAACAAGCCAGTGTTATTCTTTGCATGGTGTTCCCCTTTAACAGACACTCAAATACAATTCTCATTCTTCGTTATCTTATATGTTTCACAAAGATCCTAAGAGTTGGACTTAAAAAGTATGGAAAGCCATTAGTTTCTTTGAAAAATTGTTTTAAAAGTCCTTTTTCAAAGGCACAAAATGTTGATTTAAATCATTACTATTTTCTATTATCAAGGAGATTCCATGTTTTTGATGAAACATTTATGACAGGCTAAAATACTTGCATTCTTGGTTTTGAATATAGTTTATTCTAAGGCTACACATGGCTTTCCGCTTTCCATAATAGATAAGTCCAACTTAGAGTTAAGTTCAACTTAGGATCTTTGTGAAACACCCCCAAGGATATATTGTATACTTACATTTGTTGCTAACATTATACATATTCTACAAAATTATAGCATATCTAAATAACAACTAATAATGAATATTCTAAGTAATGTAGGCTGGTTGCAAAGAAAATTTAATGGTTCATCAGAAATTAAGCATTTGCATTCAGTATTTTGGATAAGTAAACACATAAACAAATATAAATTCAATGAAATATAACTAGAGTGGCTTGAATTAGCGTTACGTTGATTAATTTGGTTGTTTCTTTAGAACTGATTTGCATATTAGTACACATCGATGGCAATCAAAATTAAGGTGGTATAAATTAGGGAAGAAACTGAGAAATGTATACATGAGATTAAGGTGGTATAAATTAGGGAAGAAACTGAGAAATGTATACATGAGAGGAGTAGTAATCGATAGCATATGATGAAACCATGTATCTCCAAGCTAGGCATAAGTGCACAAGAGGCAACACAATATATCTACATCTAAAAATAAATATTACACTGTGCCTTCTGGAAGGAAACGATGGCTATATCGTGGGCAAACAGAGGTGGGTGCTAATCGGATGTTGCATGTCGTAAAAAAGTGCAAAAGCAACTTGGAATGACCCTTGTTCTAATAAAGTAAAGATTGACACAATATGCATGCTCTATATTCCTTCTACGAAAAAACAAAACATTGTGATGAAAATCATTAAAAATACAAGGATTACACTGTGCATTCAGCCTCTATTTTCATTTTGCATATCCAATTTCAAAAAATGTAAAATTGTTATGAGTAGGTGGGTCTTTCAAGAAAAGTTAGCATTCTAGACATCAAGCGAGCATATGAGCAAGACAAACAACTGACACATTACATTACAAAGATACGACAAGAGATGAAAGTGCTTTGTGCTATCAAAAATCTTCATGAGATATATGCTTTTGGCTGATCCAGTTCGATCTGGTTGACAGTGGACGAAGTGTCCTTACGGTTCTCAGCCAGTTTGTTGGGCAGGTTGGGTGAAAGATGGAAGTGCTGTGTGCTGTCATAACTCTCCATGAGAAGAAATCTTTTGACTGTTGTCCCTGGTTACACTGGTCTCCTGATCTGGTTGACTGAGTGTCCTTACGGTTCTCAGCCAGTTTGTTAGGGTTAGGGTTAAGTTGGATGAGAGATGGAAGTGCTTTGTGCCGTCATAACTCTCCATGCGATGTAAGCTTTTGGCTGTCGTCTCTTGTTGCGGTGGTCTCCTGATCCGGTTTGATCTGGTTGACGGTGGACGGAGTGTCCTTGCGGCTCTCAGCCAGTTTGTTGTTGTGCAGGTTGGGCGAGTTCTCTTCACTGGTCTGGTCTGTGGATTCGGTCTGGTTCTTCCTGGCGGGACCAGGTTTCTTGGCCTCCTTCCTAGCCTCCAGCTCCTCCCAGATACTGGAGGTCTCCGTGTCACTGATGTAGTTGTGCTCCCCGGTGTAGTGGGTGGGGGCCACCAGGAGGGGGTCCACTGAGAAGGCCTTCAGGTCACGGGGATGGAACTGCTGCTGCCATTCTTCCCTGCAAGGACAAATCAGGTAAAGATGTTTTTTTTTAATAATATTTGTACCAATTCAGAACATCTATCATCAAACAGCTCCTCCCAGATACTGGAGGTCCCTGTGTCACTGATGTAGTTGTTATTTTAGCCAATACATGACTAAAATTCTAATAGTTATTTTTCTAAACTTACTCTGGATGCTGGTCAAACATGATGGGGAGGTATTCATCGACGGGGACCATCTTGCTGAGGGGTTCCTGGGCCAGCAACTTCCTAGCGCCCTCTTGTGTCAGCATGTAGCTTAGAGTCCAGTAGGAGTAGCTTGGCCAAACCAGCTGACTCGACCCAGGCAGGTACTCTTCTTGGGATGGGTGCAGGATCTTGCGCCCAACATAACTAATGCATAAAGGGAACAATAAAATATCAATGATAATAATAATTTTAATTCCCTAAGGTTGCCACTTCAGTGATGAACACTGCTCTTCCAGAGAGCCCTGCATAACATAAATGTTACCATAACCCTACTCCACTCTTTGCATGTTGAGCGCCTGGTGTTTAAAGGCAGTTTGTACCATATTTATAATGGTCTTTGGGTATGATCCGGCCGGGGTTCGAACCCACAACCTTCAGTGCATGAGACGGATGCTCTACTACTGAGCTACATGCCCGGTCTGATGGTATCAAAAAGCAAAGGTGAAATATCGTTTGTTTTATAAATATAATTTTTTTTACAAATCCACTACAACATCATTGCCAGGAAACAAACTGCATAAACATGTGCACCAAATCCCTGGGGAGCATACAAGCCTGAACTGTTAAAAGTACTACTAAGCACCAAACCAAGTACCCATTTATACTCCTGGTAGAGAGCAGCAATGCGGATTAGATGGCTAGCTCAAGGACATAAATCCTGGGCATCATTCGGTTTCGAACTCGAGACCCAGCATTTAGAGAAATCAAGCACCAATCCAAATCTGTCACAACACCTCCACATTTCTATACAAATCCACTGATAAAATACAGAGGTGAAAACCAGGTATTTGCCTTTGAAGCAGAATGCTTCTTAATACTATACTTTACACATTTCCAATATGATCTACCATCCTCTAGTATGCATTTTGAAGCACTGGAAACAAGTGTATCACTTTCAGCTTTCTGCTTCATATAAAGGCAGTGAAAAATAGCTGTAAACAATTATTGTAAGATGTTGGGGCATGTGCCAACTCCTTGGTACTCACATTAGATCCCAGTCAAGCCTCCTGGATGCAACCTCCGCCATGACGCCTGCGAGGCGGGGCCGGAAACGATTGCCAAACCGGATATCGTCCTCAAACAGCAGAACTCGGGACAGGTTCCTCTCAACAACCTTCACAAAAATAAAAAATAAGCATTTCAAGAATTCTCACTGGTCAGATCAATATGTTTTATCACATTTCAGTAAGGAATATCTCTTATCATCATTTGATTATTACTATATATTTAAAGCAGTTTCCTGCATGTGCAATTATGCACTATGAATCCTGGATAAAATCCACCAAATCCATGCATGGATTTGTTTTCTTGTCAAAACTTTAGCGTTGTTTTTAATCAGAAAGAATCAGTCAATTCATTAATTTCTTTTAGCTGTGAGGGGCAACTAAAAATGGCTACAATTTCCTGAACATATAGCTTGACAATGGTAGCTAGGTAGGGCCATATCTTAGTGCCTGTTTGACTTGGGGGAAAATATTTCAGAATTTTCCGTGAGACACTTGGGTGAAATTTTGGTGCAAATTTCAGCAAACTTGAAGGGGTTCTGGCAAACAATTGTCTGATTTGATGTAGATTGACCCTATGAACCATTTCTTTTCTCTTCAAAAGATGACAATTTTCTTATAATCAAAAGAGGAATAACTAATTAAAACTGCATATCCCTTAAACTTAGTAACATAAAACTTAAAAGGAAACGAAACGCTTGAATTTTTTGCTTACTGTTAATAATAAGTGCAGCATTTCTGTCACTTCTAGTCTTATGTTTCCCTTTTGGATATCACTAATAATGGAAATAATCAATGTTTTTGAAACCACTGCCAACTGTTTTGACAAACCTTTTGAGGCTGCCATTTTTATGTACCATATATGATATAACTGTACCATATATGATAATCATCTGAGGGCATCTGAGCACGCACTAAGTAACAGTTGTTATTGTATAATGCTGCTATGTCAGTGGTTAATTAAGTAACCCTCTGTTGTTATTACCAATTAAATGACGTTTCATGTGGTACCGGTTGGAAAACATGGCAGCCTTCAGTATTCAGTAAAAACAGTTACTGTAAAGTGGTTTCAAAATCATTGATTCTTTTCATTATAAGTGATACCGAAGAAGAAATATACGACTAAAAGTGACAAGAATTTTGCATCAGTAACAGTAACAGTAAGCGAACATTCCAGAGTTTTGTTTTCTATTTAAAATGTGTGCTAATGTACTCACATCCTTCCAGACGTAGTAGTGGCTGAGGAAGCAGCCTATCTCTCCCTTGGTCAGCACTCTGCCCCAGTATGGATCAGCATAGCCAGGTAGCATGTCGATCCCCATCTCTCGCAACATGTCCGGAGATAACTTCCTACAAACAAACAATATAAAACAATAACAAAATTATTCAATGCCCACGTGCTGCTTGGAAGGAATGCTCCCCAGGGAAGGAATGCTCCCCAGGGAGTGGCAGCATGTCTATCCTCATCTCTCACAACATGTCCGGAGATAATTTCCTACAAACAAACACACAGACATATATTACAAACAATATATACCAACATTATTCAGGCTATAGGTTCTCTCTACTATGAACTCTGCCCCAGTAGGGATCAGCATAGCCGGGCAGCATATCTATCCCCATTTCTCGCAACATATGTCCAGAGATAACTTCCTACAAACAAACAAACAAACAATATTAATACAAACAATAAAACAAATTATTCAATGTCCACGAGCCACTTGGAAGGAATGCTCCCCAGGGAGTGGCAGCATGTCTATCTCCATTTCTCGCAACATGTCCAGAGATAATTTTCTACAAACACACAAACATTACATACAATACCAACATTATTCAGGCTATAGTTTATCTCTTGCTCAAAACCTTTCAAACCGGGATAATACAACTATATACAATTTAGAAATTAGGAAAGAGTAACACAGTTTTAGTAATTGTTGTACATGTAGTTGTTTATGCCACATCATAGAGAATCAAAATCATAATTTTGGAGTCAGATATATATTTGTCAGCATATATTTAGTTTGCTTTAGGAAGATATTTATGAAAATGTAAAATAGAGAAGAAATTTCCCACCCTGAATATAAATCTTTTGATAGAATTTTCAAAACTATATAGCCAGGGGCAAAACAAAAATAAGAATCAGTTTTTGCACCGGATATTAGCATTGAATTGAACACAACAAAAAACAAATAACTTGTGAGCCATGTGTCTGATTGGGAGCACAAGGTCTCGGCCTAGTTAGCCCAAGGAGTTTGACCTGCGTCCAGCAGCTGGGATGAATATTAGCTATTGTACAAATACCAATATGTCTGGCTGGGTCAGAGGCAAATAGAAATACATGCAAAAGTGGAAGTATAAATCCATATCTAACAAAGTGGGAATTGTTTCAAACATATAGGGAAACAGGAAACTGAGGAAATACATGTATATAATATAAATGAAAAGGAGCAAATCAAAATAGGGTTTCTCCGGGACTGGTAAGGATTAAAGATTTTCTGTCATAAAACATATATACGTGAGCAAAGTATCTCCCTACCCTCCAAAAAGGATGATGGGCAGTTGGTGAAACCTAGACTATATATGCCAGACAAATAATCAGACCGAGGTTGTCGATGCATCAACCAATGTATTTAAAGGGGTAGTACAGTTTTGGTAAGGCTGAACTTTAGTAACCAAACCTGGACAGTAACATTATAAACTAATAGTTATAACTCCACCATGGTCGAAAGGTATACAAAATTACAAACGACTAAGTAAAAAGCGCATTATCATTCAAAAAAAGCCAATAAAACACAAGAGGGCACTCTCTAAAAAGGCATTTGTTTTAACCATTTTTCATACAAAATTATGCATGTAATGTTTTATTGAAATCATGATTAAATAGAAAGATCATCAACAACTATTTAAAAAACGCTTTTTAAATTTTTTGAAAAAGTGTATGCATTTTAAAATTTTTTTGAAAAATTCATCTAATTATTTAGGCCCAAAATAATTATAAGATCAGATATATTTATTGATATTTCATCCGTTTCTGGACAGATTTTGACCAAATAAAGTTTATTCTGCCATTAAAATTGCATGTTCTCTCAAATTCGACACTCAGTTTTTCATTACCTCACAAACAAGTTGTGATGTGCAGCGCCGAAAACTAAACTACCCCTTTAAGTTTATATTGCTTTGAACTGCATGTTTATGTTCTGTTTACCGTAAAACTCTGTGTATAAGGCGCACTTTTTTCCATCGGAAAAAATTTAAAAGTCGGGGGTGCGCCTTATACACAGGTACTGCAAAAAAACCACTACACTACACCCTGTAGTCATGTTCAATGCATATTGCACTGGTCTATCGCATGACAAGAGCTTGCTGTCTGTTGTAGCATTCAGCGACATATACCTTTTTCTCACAAAAAAAATGTTGGTTACAGATGTAAAAATTGCAAGTTTATTGAGCAAATTACTGCTGCTAATGAATATTCATACATTCGTGAGCAGCAGTACTCATTATATATGCAATTATCTAACCAGTGGCTATAAATTTTGCTCACAATTGAAAATAGTTAAATAGTTAAAGTTAGTTAAGTTAGAAAATTGCACTATATTTAATGAGTATAAGTGCTTATGAATATTCATGAATATGAATATGAATATTTATGAGCACCAGTGTTATTGCTCAATGTGTGCAATTTTTGTACTAACCACTATTTTGTATGTGAAAAAAATGTATATGATGATGAAAGCTACAATTGACATTAAGCCCTTGATATGCCCTAGACCAGCGATGTAAGTATTCCAACAGCACTACAGGGTGTCTAAACAAAAATAGGGTGTCTCTAAAAAACAAAAACAAAAAAAAACAAACTTTTTTATAGAAAGTTGGGGGTGCGCCTTATACACGAGTGCGCCTTATACACGGAGTTTTACGGTACCCTGCCTCATGTCCCTGTGAAATAGTTTATTCATTTAATTTCTGACAGTGGACCTGGGTTTTCTGGGTTTACAACTTTTGTTAATATTCTTTTGAATTTGATAAAGATGATATATATATATATATTTTAAGTAAGCTTATCTATATATTACCTGAAGTATGAACTAATTCCTGCACACTTTATGTTTCCCCTCCCTTTTAAGCATTTCATCACTTACTTGCCGTCGACAGCGTTCCATATGGTCGCATCAATGCTCAGCACCTTAAGATTAGACAGCATGCGCAGGCGTCTCTCGGGCCGCCTCTCCAGGTTGATCAGATAAATCTCATCAAAGCCCATCTTATCTGCCGGCTTGTCTGGCTCCATGGTGATGTACGATGATGTATACATGGGGGTATCTCCCTCCACTGTAAGCAATAAATGTATGAGGCATAAATATAATTATGAGTATATTTGAATATCAAATATCTAGATTTGATTATTATACATTGGGGTATCTCCCTCCACTGTCGGCAATAAATGTATGAGGCATAAATATAATTATGAGTATTCATGTTAAGTATCATATTTGAATATTAAATATCTAAATTTGATTATCATACATGGGGGTATCTCCCTCCACTGGGAGTGTACGAGACAAACATTTATCAGTTTTCATGTTTATCATATTTGAATTAAATATTTGAATTCAACTAGAATTTATATTGGGCTATGAACGATGATGTATACATTGGGGTATCTCCCTCCACTGTGAGTGTACGAGACAAACATTTATCAGTTTTCATGTTTATCATATTTGAATCAAACATTTTAATTCATCTAGAATTTATATTGAGCTATGAATGATGATTAAACATGGGGGTATCTCCCTCCACTGTGAGTGTACGAGACAAACATTTATCAGTTTTCATGTTTATCATATTTGAATTCAATATTTAAATTCAACTACATGTAGGACTAATATAAATTGAGCTATGAATTATGATTATACATCTCCCTCCACTGTCATCGACGAATGTATGAGGCAAAAATGTATCGATGTTAATAAACATAATGACCCAAATTCTCATCATTTTTTCATAAATTCTCTTATAGGCATCAGGACAATGGGCCACTTGAAATTCAAGTCATGGTATAGTCGGTCATCAGCCAAATTGCGTCCTGGATCATCCAGGACATTGTATTACTGGTGACCGGTTATACTATTATTGAAATGGCAAGCAGCCCTTTGTCCTAATTCCTAAGTAGAGCTAGAGGGATTGACTGGATAATGAAAGGAAACAATTAGAATATCTCTGGTGGTGAATAGAAACAATAAATGGGTCTGCCGGTAGTCTTTTTGTCTTTTTAGGCCGGGCTCAAGTTGAGCCACTGATGAGAATTCGGGCCAATAACATTACCAAGCCTCTTAATAACAAAGAAGCAAAATATATGAGTTTTTATGTTTATCATAATATATTTAATGAGCCTTTCAAAAACAATATGAAAAACTACAAACAGAAAACAACAAATTCCATCATTTGATAGTATTTTACACATAGACATATTCAATTTGGAGTAGACCATATTAATTAGTTTTACACAGTCTAGTGGACAACCTACTGATCCAACATTCTTTTAGTTTTTTGATGATGAGGTGTTAAACGATAAAGTTGTTTTTACTAGACAACACATATAAATGAAAATAAAATGTGCTGTTTTATCGTCTGTAACTGACCCAAAATGTTTTAAACTTACACATGGTTTCCAGCTTAGTGTGAATCATTTGCTCGATCTCTTCTTTCAGAGGGTGGTGGCTCTCTGGTGGGAACAGCATCACACCAAAGTGTACTGTGTTGAGGATGTGAAATGGTATACCTGCAAGTAGGGAATTGCAAAGGGAACATTAATGAACATGTAATGTATGTTAATATTTTTCATAATGTGAAGGCTACGAATGTTTTAACCCATCAAGGACAGTGTCCCACATATTTGTGGGTTGGTAGTCCTACACTTCAGCAAGAAGATAAAAAGTTATATGATGTATACAAGGAGAAAGAGCATAAATTTCTAGATTTTTAGAGCCCTATTTTGTTACCTTCCTAAGTTATTATTTAACGATTTTTATTATTGCGTAGATCGCTATAATTTAGGAAAATCCTTAAATTGGCAACACATTTTGATATTTTAAAAACATATTTTGGCGTTTAAATTGGCAACTTTGCAGCAAAGTCATATTTGTCTTAAATTGTAATTACTAAATATTTTCCACCTATTTTTATGTCATTAAAAGGTCGTAAAAAATTAGGAGTTGCCAATTTGTAGAGGAAAACAATGATCAATTTTGCTTTAAAATAGCTCTCGTCCTTAATGGGTAACCCTCCGAGTGCCCTGGTCGACAATGAGCCCTCCACACACTGTACGATTCCGCCATGATTCAGCAGTTGTGCGACACTGTGACTGGTGGTGTGACGACATGTACTTGCTCATTTGCACTCTTCAAACTGAGTCGTAGAGCCAGTCGTAAGGATTTGTATGTCCATCTCTTGCACTCCAAAATTCAATAGTTGCAAGATTATTGCACAAAAGAAAATATTGTTTAAGAGCTATTATGAGAAAATAAATGTTAAAATATTTTAGTCAAATTCTATTGATTTTAGAGCTTGAATAATACACGGACCCTGCGACCGTTTAATTAGTCTAGACTCTAGCATTTGCAGACCCATATAGTGTTAGTACTTGATATTCCTATCAAATTAATTTTTGTTAAGCACAATCAAAGTGATTCGGTCAGATTGTTGGTATATTGTATTTTAACTTGGTAAAAGAATAACAAGTAATGCATAATAATAAATTCAGAATAGAAAGGAAATGAGCCTGAGAGTTAGACTACAAAGGGATTGGTTTTCCTTGAATCATTTGAAATCTGTTTCACCATGAACTTTTCACCAAATTTCACCAACTTGATGTAAATAGGATCCTTGTTAATGCTAAATATGTTACTCATTGCGGAAATAGTATCGTTAATAATATCGCTAATGATATTCGTTTGTCTCGCAATTTATGGTCAACAAGGAATCTAAAGATCACAACGTTTTGTGCGCCGCTGCAACACTTCGTCAGGTGATACAAATATGCTGTAAGCAAGGGTATTTATACCCTACGGCAGGCGCAGTGCGCTTTTCTCTGCTTGAGCGAGAAAGCTCCTGATTGGCCAGTAAAGGACATGTCCTATTGGCCGACGAACACGGGTGTTCCACCAATCAGCGGGCCGCTGGTTCGGCTCGTCTGTTGGACGGAAACAATAGCGTGCTGGTTCGGGCTGGTTGGGGAGTGTCATGGGGAGTGTCATGGGGAGTGTCATGTCATTGTATCACATGACGAAGTGTTGCAGCGGCGCACGAAACGTTGTGATCTTTAGATTCCTGTTGACCATACATTGCGAGACAAACAAATATCATTAGCGATATTATTAACGATAGTATCCTTGTTGTTTACGGAATGTTTTGCTGAACTTTAAAATGCCTGAAAAGGGCTGATATTATCTTTAAGTCGCAACACTCAAGGAATTAGATTTGTTCAATTGTTCCTACATGTACATTAATGATGAATATCCACATAAAATGGACAAATGTTGAATTAATTGATTTCTTACCAAGCTTCTATTTAATGTAGATAGAAGGGTATTCAGTTATTCCAGTAAACTTGTCTAACCCATCAAGGACGGTGTCCCACATATTTGTGGGTTGGTAGTCCTACACTTCAGCAAGAAGATACAAAGTTATATGATGTATACAAGGAGAAAGAGCATAAATATCTCTTTTTTAAGAGCACTATTTTGTTACTCTACCTGCTTTAATATTTTGTAATGATTTTATTATTATGTAGATCGCTATGATTTAAGAAAATCCTTAAATTGGCAACACATTGTGATATTCTAAAAAGCAGATTTCGGTATTCAAATTGGCAACTTTGCGGCAAAGTCACTTCATAATTGTCTTAAATTGTAATTACTAAATGTTTTCCACCTATTTTTATGTCATTAAAAGGTCGAAAAAAATTAGGAGTTGCCAATTTGTAGAGGAAAACAATGATCAATTTTGCTCTCGTCCTTGATGGGCTAAGTCGCATTCTTGCACGCCAATTCTTGCATTTTGATTTAGCACAGAGAGGGTTAAACTAAATTACATTATTTCATCTACAATATAATCAAAAGTCTTTCCATAAATAACATTTCCTGAGCAGTTCATGGAACATGCCATAGCTACCCATCTGACACGACTACCTGAAAGATATGTACAAGCTAGACCACTTTGCTCCACTCGATCGATCGGGTAGCCCAAAACCGCCTCACACCAGTTCTACCCCTCCTTTCAGTTCCATCACTCATCAGATCAGTTCTACCAGGGAAATGGGAGCGACCATTTCCCTGGTTCAACACAAAACACTCTAGACTATGGTAATTTAACAGCTGGATTCATACTTATTTTCAGAAGGCTATTTGATATAATAGTGATATTGATAACTTATTTTGTTATTAACTTTACTTATATAGGATCTTATTTTGGAAGGGGTCCTTATACTATAGGCTGTCATGTAGGCCTACAGTGGGCTTGTCCAATTTGTGTCTTGGTATAGATGTTCTGTTGTTTTCTATTGGTCACTGAAGATTCTATTAGTCAGTATCAGAGTCTGTTTCTAATTCTATTGGTTTTTGTGGGTCATACAAGATTGGGTATATGTGTGTGGCTTTCTGCTGGTCCCATAGAGACCAACAGAAACCAATTTAGACTAGCAGAGACCAAAATAAATATATCATACTATTGGTTTCCCATATCAGAATCAATTGGATTTTTGATCTGAGAATTCAAGATATGATTCATTAATTTTGATAATTTTCCATTCAGACTTCAGAAGCAAAAGAAAAATAAATCTATTTGAAAAGGGAAATTATATAAAAACTGGCTAAACAGACTACAGGAAATGCTTGCATGCAGTAAAACAGGTCTCGACCCACCTACTATATGACCTTGAGATGACCTTGATATAATCTCAATGGGTATATATATCCTTAGGACATGTATGGAGATTGACCAATGAAAACAAAATACATGGGGCTCAGGACAAATTTATTTGCCCCTGAAATGCAAAAAAGAGCCCCTGAAAATTTGAATAGAGTTCAATGCTAATCAAATTTTGGAGTGTCATTTTCATGTAGGCAAGCTTGAAAAGTAGCCCCCAAAAATGAATTTTAATATTTTTCCCTGAGATGACCTAATTTAGATTGACCTTTTCCTTCTGGCTAATGACCCCAAAATGCACCACTCAGATGCTCCATCCTCCCAAAAATATAAAGAAGTATTTCATGTACATGGAGATAGTACAATTTTTTATTTTTAAATGATTCATCCGTTATCAAAAGTGATTGATCCATTAATTTCATAAGATTTTTCAGAAAGTGATATTTGAGACGTCAATCATACTATCATGGCAAGACCCTTCCAAATAATGTGTGAAAGTTTCAAACATAACACTGTTTTCTTAGTTGAAAAAAAGTGAAAATTGATGTCAGATTCCATCCATTGTTTTGTGTGAAATATTGTATTAACTCAAAACTGTGGTATATATGACCATATAACCTTGGTAGAATATCAATGGTAATATCCTTAGGACATATGGAGATTGACCCAATTTAGATTGACCTTTTCCTTCTGGCTAATGACCCCAAAATGCACCACTCAGATGCTCCATACTCCCATCAAATATATATAAACAAGTACCGTAAAACTCCGTGTATAAGGCGCACTTTTTTCCGTCGGAAAAAAATTTCAAAGTCGGGGGTGCGCCTTATACACAGGTATAGCAAAAAAAAAAAAAAAAAAAAAAAAAAAAAAAAAAAAAAAAAAAAAAAAAATCATTTTTTTTTGGGACACCCTGTAGTCATGTTCAATGCATATTACACTGTGTAGAGCATGACAAGAGCTTGCTGTCTGTTGTAGCATTCAGCAACACATACCTTTGTCACACAAAACAAATATTGGTTACAAATTTAAAAATTGCAAGTTTATTGAGCAAATACTGCAGCTAATGAATATTCATACATTCGTGAGCATTTATAAACCAGTGGTTATAAATTTTGCTCATAATTGAAAATAGTTGTTAGTTAATTAAGAAAATTGCATATATTGAATGAGTATAAGTGCTTATGAATATTCATGATTAAGAATATGAATATTTATGAGCACCAGTGTTATTGCTCAATGTGTGCAATTTTTGTACTAACCACTATTTTGTATGTGAAAAAATGTATATGATGATGAAAGCTACAATTGACATTAAGCCCTTGATATGCCCTAGACCAGCGATGTAAGTATTCCAACAGCACTACAGGGTGTCTACAAAAAAAATACAGGGTGTCCTAAAAAAATAAATTTAATAAATAAAAAAAAAAAAATAAATAAAAAAAAATAATAAATAAAAAATCTTTTTTAAATTTTTAAAATATTTTTTTTAGAAAGTTGGGGGTGCGCCTTATACACGGGTGCGCCTTATACACGGAGTTTTACGGTATTTCATGTACATGATGTAGATCCTACAAATTAAATTTAATGCCTCATTGGTTGAACGATCATTGTCGTTGTCGTCATGATCGTCGTCGTCTTCGTCGCCATCGTCATCATCGTCATCATAATAAATAATTCTACTAACTAATAATAGACATTTATAGAGCAGAAATTGCAATGAGCCTGGCTCTAGATGCTATTATTATTACCCCAGTCAATGGATACACACTTCAATCAATCCTGCACACCAACCAAAAAAATACACGGGGGCAAAGGGCAATTCGCCCCCGATACCTTTAAAATCGCCCCCGTGAGCCACGGCACGGGGGCGGAATCTTTTTGCTAAGCCTGAGTCATGTCGGAATTTTTTTGTTCCGGAATCCGCCGGTGTTGTGCCGGTCGGAATCCGGTATTCCGATAAAAAAAAACCTGCCAATGAATGATACGGAACGAACACGCACTAGAAGGTCTGCCATAGCTTCGGCAGCGCAGGCAAGCCCCGCGCTGCGAGACAGGCCAACTCAACTGCCTTGACCTTGCATTTTTCAAGTTGCACTCTTAAAAAGTGCCGAAAAGGAACGAAAATGTAAGATTATTACGATTAAGATCGCACCTATTCTAGACTCTTATTTTACTTATACGAGAACAATTACCTGCAAAAACAGCAACAAAAAAAAATGCGCTGATTATATCTCGAACATTTTCTAACTCCTCAAACCTGCATGTGTACTGAAGCTTACATCATATCAGTACAACGTACGACACGAATAAGTCAACACTAACACTTCACTTGTATACTTTCCGTGCAGCTTATCGGGTCTTTTTTCTTACGCGAGATATCCATCCGCCGGGAATTGGGGAATTCCCCAATTCCCGGCGGATGGATATCTCGCGTAAGAAATGAGACCCATAACCTGCACGCAAAGTACACGAGTGAAATGGCGGGCTGTACCGATAGAGGGCGGACTGGATGTCAACGTTTGAGAATCGTTTAATCCATGTGCAGTATTACGTACATGGGTGACATGGTACGGCGCAGCTCTGAGCTGATAGCAGCTAGCTGCGGGGCCGGGGCGCGCCGGGGTAGCTAGTCGACTACGACGTCGATCGTATGCCGTACTCGCCGCACCGCGCGCTAGATCGGCTGTCATAATAAACGCGGCGGATTTCTTGTCGTTGTAAGTTGCATTCGACATCGTCTTTCTTGTACTTTTTTATCATTTGTTTTCTTCTGATAGTTTTCTACTACAAAATATGAATTTTTGAGGAAAAAGAGGTTTTCCGCGATTTTCATCGGAATACCGGAATGGAGAAAACCAAACCGGAAAACGCACACACCGGACGGATTCCGGTATTCCGTCCGTTCCGACCCAGGCTTACTTTTTGCATGATCGGAAAGCGCCAGAAACGTACCAAACATGGCATAATCAGATAGATCACATCATGATAATCATTTATTAGACCCTTGAGCAGTGAAAACGATGTAAAAAAAAAAAGAGCCCCCGTGAGCCCCAAAATAGCCCTCGTGAATAATTTCACGAGGGCGTTTTTTTCCCTCAAAATTTTCAAAATCGCCCTCGTGAAAAAAAAAAGTATTTTTTGGGTTGCTGCACACATAGTGCACAATTTACACTCCTTGGGGAGTATTCCACCCAGTCGCTTGTAATGGGAAAACAACCTATCTCACAACCTAATGGGGAACTTTTTAACTATTTTCCGAGCTAAATGGTGAATTCTAGAATGATAATCTAGTTTAGCCTCCATGCAAAAATCAATCATAAAGCAATCTTGAACAAAAAATTTCTTCTAATAAGGCAATTTTCAAGATATTAAAAGTGCTGTTGAAAAAGGAATATGGAACAATTATTTGGTGCAAATTAATAGTAGGAGACAATCGGGAAGCAATAAAAGTGAGAAATTGCAAACAAAAATCACAATACACTTAAAATGTAGTGCTAGCTTCTACAAATCTGTGGTAAAAATATATACCCGTAAAACTCCGTGTATAAGACGCACTTTTTTTCCGTCTGAAAATTTTCAAAGTGGGGGGTGCGTCTTATACACAGGTACAGCCAAAAAAAAAAAAAAAAAAAAAAAAAAAAAAAAATTTTTTTTTTAGAATTTTTTTTTGGGGGACACCCGGTAGTCATGTTTAATGCATATTAAACTGGTCTAGGGCATGACAAGAGCTTGATATAAGGGGAAACATTTATCAAAATATATCTTTTTCCTACATAAATTATAGTGGTTAGCAAAACAAAATGCAAGTTTTTAAGCAGTAACACTGCTACTAATTGAATATTCAGATATTCATGAGTAGCAGCACTCATTTAATATTCAATTTTCTAAACAGTGGTTATACATTTTTCTCTACAAAAAAGTTATTAATGAATTTAGTATTTTGCATATTTAATGAGCATTGCTACCTCATGAATATATGAATATTCATGAAAAAAATTCTAAAAAAAAATTCTAAAAAAAAAAAAAGTTTTTTTTTTTTTTTTTTTTTTTTTTTTAATAGAAAGTTGGGGGTGCGTTTTATACACGAGTGCGTCTTATACACGGAGTTTTACGGTACACAGTTTGAGTACATGTGCATGCATGCATACATGTAGATCTTACTATTTTGAAGTAAATAAATGTTTTGGCAATAATATCTAGGGATGCTGTACATAGTGGCACCATCTGACCTTTGACCTTGCAAACTTAATATAGCTATATACTGCAGCCTGCATGACTCAGAGTCCCTCAGCAGGCCCAAGGTCTATGCAGGACCAAGTCCCAGTGGTAACTATACTTCTGTACTGTACATGTTGGGCTACAGGCAGGGGTACAGAGTATGTTGTTTGAATCAGTGCAGGAAATTATAAATAACATGTGGCATAGCATGCAGAGTTGAAGGGGCATTGTACTTTCTGCTCTTGCCAGGATCGATGTCTGGAAAAGGTTATTCTTATTGGTGCTTTTGCATACAAATTTGTTTAGATCTCATTATAAGATCAAACTCCACGGACATAATATTTATACAAACATTTACAAATATCTGCCGAATCAACAAAACAGCTAGCATGCATTCACAACATGTAATTAACCAGTTTACGGAGATATGATCACAATAACATCCTTGAGGTTTTCCAAAACTGTTGTTTTAGCTTTCAGATGCCTTTAAAAAATTGTTTTTGTTTTACATGTCTAATTCGAAAGGACAAATTGTCCATCATTCAATTTGACCCATTCGAGCCAAATAATTTTGCTTGCTGTTACTGTGTCTGCTGAGCTATGTCAGTGGTTACGGGGGTATAAAGGCACATTTTTCTCAGGGGGCATGTTAAATTAAAAATTTGATTTATATCGTTATTATTACTACCCCAGGGGTCCACAATTTACAAGCTTTGCTTATTTAATGGATCTCTCCATTTCCACAAACATTTTTTACTGTATTATTTCACGTTTCCATTGCGCTTAAACCTAAAAAGGCCGGGCTATTTGAGGTCTTCCTACGGCCGGGGGGCATTATGGCCCCCCCTTAAGATCTCGGCCGCAGAGCGGCCGATCGCCGTGAAAATTTGCACGCATGATAAGTGAAGTGTATAGAATACAATGGTAATTTTAATTTTTTGGAAAATTTATTAATTTGCATATTTATGGTAATTTATGCAAATAAGGTCATAAAATTCATATTTGTACCCATAAATCATATATTCTTCATAATTAAACTCTGGTTTTCACTACAAATATTCTTTAGAGCATTTGGAATAATAATAGACAACAAATTTGGAAGAGCCAGGTTCTTATGTTTTCTATTGTTTTTATAATTTCTTATGTATTTCTTTGTTTTTTTTACTTATGTATTTTATTGTTTTTGTTGTTTATTTTATTTCTAACTACAATTTAATTATTTTGAACCCCAAAACAAACATGTAAAATGTAAGCAAGACCAAATAACCAATGATATACCTCCATTTACGAAAACTTTATTTCCATATGTTTTGTACACAAATCACGAAATTGAGCGATTTTCGGGCTGACATGCATATACTAAAGGTCACGTGACTTCGTAACGGTAGGTCCGATTTTCAAAATTTTTGTTTTAAAATATGCACAAGACCCAAAAGAAAAAAGTCACGAAGCATCGTCGCGTCATCTTACCGCGTTTTGGAGCAATACAACAAATCGCGGAGGGGGGGGGGGCCATTATGGCCCCCCCCCCCGGCCTTATTAGGGTTAATAGCTAGTTTGGTTTTATTTCACAAATGTAAACCTTATTTGTTTTGCACAAATTAGTTATATATTTGATGTTTTTTGTTGGAAATGAAAATGAACTGAATTGAACTGAATTGAACTGAACTAAAGTATCAAATACATGTAGTTGTGTGATGTTATACAGATAATACACGGTCTAGAGAGCATTATGTAAATGAAACTCACTCAAGGTTTTGTCAGATGTTGGCAACGCACGAGGCATGAGTCGAGTGCGCATGCACACCATCTGACAAATTATAAATAAAACCAAATTATAAACTCTCCTTATTAAAGGGGACCACCACACAAAGAACAACACAGGGTTTATATATGTTTTGGTACCTTCAATTGGTTTTAAATAGATATCCATCACTTTGCAAAGGGTTGTGTTATTCATAAGCAATGCAATCTATCACCCAAACTCACAGAACCAACATGGCCGATGGTTCCGTAACCAACAAACATTTGCAAGCGCACCAATTTCCCTGCGTACGTTTGGAGACATAGATGCAGGATAGAAGCGTAATGGAATTGTCTTTGTCTGCAGACCAATGAACAATTACTGTAGTATCATGATGGGTTTTCAAATTATATAATTTGTTTGGAATCTATTTTTCTGAACGTGTTGGTGGAATTTACCACTAAAACTAATACATTTCATTTGAATACTATTTTGGGTGGTGGTAATCCTTTAAAAGGGGATTTCTCCTTATTAAGAATTAATTAATTTGCATATTTATGGTAATTTATGCAAATAAGGTCATAAAATTCATATTTGTACCCATAAATCATATATTCTTCATAATTAAACTCTGGTTTTCACTACAAATATTCTTTAGAGCATTTGGAATAATAATAGACAACAAATTTGGAAGAGCCAGGTTCTTATGTTTTCTATTGTTTTTATAATTTCTTATGTATTTCTTTGTTTTTTTTACTTATGTATTTTATTGTTTTTTTTGTTTATTTTATTTCTAACTACAATTTAATTATTTTGAACCCCAAAACAAACATGTAAAATGTAAGCAAGACCAAATAACCAATGATATACCTCCATTTACGAAAACTTTATTTCCATATGTTTTGTACACAAATCACGAAATTGAGCGATTTTCGGGCTGACATGCATATACTAAAGGTCACGTGACTTCGTAACGGTAGGTCCGATTTTCAAAATTTTTGTTTTAAAATATGCACAAGACCCAAAAGAAAAAAGTCACGAAGCATCGGCGCGTCATCTTACAGCGTTTTGGAGCAATACAACAAATCGCGGAGGGGGGGGGGGGCCATTATGGCCCCCCCCCCCCCCGGCCTTATTAGGGTTAATAGCTAGTTTGGTTTTATTTCACAAATGTAAACCTTATTTGTTTTGCACAAATTAGTTATATATTTGATGTTTTTTGTTGGAAATGAAAATGAACTGAATTGAACTGAATTGAACTGAATTGAACTGAACTAAAGTATCAAATACATGTAGTTGTGTGATGTTATACAGATAATACACGGTCTAGAGAGCATTATGTAAATGAAACTCACTCAAGGTTTTGTCAGATGTTGGCAACGCACGAGGCATGAGTCGAATGCGCATGCACACCATCTGACAAATTATAAATAAAACCAAATTATAAACTCTCCTTATTAAAGGGGACCACCACACAAAGAACAACACAGGGTTTATATATGTTTTGGTACCTTCAATTGGTTTTAAATAGATATCCATCACTTTGCAAAGGGTTGTGTTATTCATAAGCAATGCAATCTATCACCCAAACTCACAGAACCAACATGGCCGATGGTTCCGTAACCAACAAACATTTGCAAGCGCACCAATTTCCCTGCGTACGTTTGGAGACATAGATGCAGGATAGAAGCGTAATGGAATTGTCTTTGTCTGCAGACCAATGAACAATTACTGTAGTATCATGATGGGTTTTCAAATTATATAATTTGTTTGGAAATCTATTTTTCTGAACGTGTTGGTGGAATTTACCACTAAAACTAATACATTTCATTTGAATACTATTTTGGGTGGTGGTAATCCTTTAAAAGGGGATTTCTCCTTATTAAGAATGCCTACCTGCTTTCTTGGCCGAGTGTGCAAACGTGAGCATGTCGTCGAGGTCTTGTTTGAAGTCTGGTAGAGGTTTGTAGGAGAGCTTGTCCATGGCCCGATGCCTGAGGTTGATGAGGTAGGTGGAGTGCACCATGGGGACCTGGAAGCACCCGGTCTGGTTCCTCTTCACAATCTTAACATACTCCTTGGTGCGCTTGTAGTACCCCTGGAAAGAGCATTACAAACAAATGAATCAATTAACTGTTCTTCATTGTTATTAAAGGGATCTAGTAACATTGTCAAAATCCTCAAAACTTACTTAGGACTGATAGCGGTTCTCACATATCTCATTGTATTTGTATTACTAGTAGAAGCTTGGAACAGCTTTTGATTTTCAAAATTTCTCTTCTGTTATAAATGTATGTATGATTGAAGCGTTCTGATTAAAAATTCTCTAGTGGATAAATATATCTGTGTGTTATTAGTTAATGCAATGAATAAGCGAATATCACTTTGATGAGGTAGGTGGAGTGCACCATAGGGACCTGGAAGCACCCGGTCTGGTTCCTCCTCACTATCTTAACATACTCCTTGGTGCGCGTCTGGGGGGTATCTTAATATCTTAATATCTTAATATACTCCTTGGAGCCCGTCTGGTTCCTCCTCACTATCTTAACATACTCCTTGGTGCGCTTGTAGTACCCCTGGATAGTGCATGATCACAAATAATTGAACCAATTAACTGTTCTACTTTGTTAAAGTAACTAGTAACATTGTCAAAATCCTAAAAACTTGCTTGGAACTATAGCGGTTCTCATACAGGTATCTCATTGTATTTGTATTACCAATATGAGCTTGGAGCAGCTTTTGATTTTCAAAATTTCTCTTCTGTTATAAAGATATGTATGATTGAAGTGTTCTGATTAAAAATTCTCTAGTGGAGAAATATAACTGTGTACTATAGTTAGTGCAATGAATTAGCGAATATCACTTTGATGAGGTAGGTGGAGTGCACCATGGGGACCTGGAAGCACCCGGTCTGGTTCCTCTTCACTATCTTAACATACTCCTTGGTGCGCTTGTAGTACCCCTGGAAAGAGCATCACAAACAAATGAATCAATTAACTGTTCTTCTTTGTTAAAGGGATCTAGTAACATTGTCAAAATCCTCAAAACTTACTTCTAGGATTTTAGCGGTACTCACATGCCTCATTGTATTTGTATTACTAGTAGGAGCTTGGATTTTCAAAATTTCTCTTCCGTTATAAAGATATGTACATGATTGAAGTGTTCAGATTTAAATTTATCCAGTGGAGAAATATGACTGTGTACTATTAAAGTTAGTGTAATGAATTAGCGAATATCACTTTGATGAGGTAGGTGGAGTGCACCATAGGGACCTGGAAGCAGCCCGTCTGGTTCCTCCTCACTATCTTAACATACTCCTTGGTGCGCGTGTAGTACCCCTGGAGAGAGCATTACAAACAAATGATGATAATAGATTACACCTGTAGGGTTTCTAAGTGCTGAATTAACAAATTAACAAATTGACTAATTAACTACTTTGTTAACTTGCCCACATTTTACTTCCCATATCATCTCATATATATCTCATATATACCTAGGGAGACTTATGTGGCGCATTCGTGTCTGTTACAATGTCACACTCCTGTGAACATTTGCAAATGACTATTTCTGACTTGCAAAATTACAATTATTTGCAAGTCAGAAATAGTCTGGTAGAGTATTGTATGGATAGTGCATCACAAACAAATAAAACCAATTATAAACTGTTCTACTTTTTGTCCACATTTATCCTTTAATAGGGAGATTTATAAATAAGAAATTATGAATTACGAAATGATGAAAATTTATAACCATAATGCTGCTCTCACACAGTGGCGAATATCCTTGCTAGTATGGACTTTTGAAAACAAGCGCTCTGTACTAAAAAAATGCCAATGTTTTGATGACGTCATTGTGTGGGGCGAGTTGTCATTAGCAGACGATGTCTCATTACGAATCCACACAACCATTAGTGAACTCTTATTGCCTGTGTATTTTTGCCACGATAGCGCATTTATTTCATTGCATTTTGTAAATAAGGTTTACCTCCACCTCTGCACAATGATCATTCACTCGGAGACATTTACGGAAAGAAACACAAATTCAATGAAGTAAGTCACACACTGTCCTACTTTATCTGCTTGAAAGACCCCTCAAGGTCTGAAAATAATGTGAGTACACAGAACACTACAAGTATCAAAAGTCCCCAGCTAATCTGCATTATACAATGAATATATATGTGTAGCGGTACTGCATGGTTCCAGACTTGACTTTCAAGTAAAGTAATCCCACATTGTTGTCAAAAGGTGGGACCAGGAACATGGTCTTAGAAAATTTGACCTAACAAAGATGATTTTAACAAATAGGAGGCTTGAATAAGCCCTACACATCCGAAATAAATGTGAACACACTGAACACTTATTAATAAGTCCCCAGCTAGTCTGCATTATACAATGAAACAGCAGAATATGTGATTAGCAATACCGGGTTCCAGACTTGACTTTCGAGTAAGTAATCCCACATTTTTGTCAATAAGGTGGGACTGTGAATATCATCAGGTGGTAGATTAAAGGTGCACCTGTAAAGTGTCAGATATTGCCCAAAATGACATTTGAGACTTCAATCCTATAGATACCCAAATCATTGTAAGATATGTCTGAATGATGTGTGAAAGTTTTATTGAAAAAGAACACTGCTTTCTTTGTTAAAAAAGCGAAAATTTGCGTTAGATTTTACAACTAATTCTGAGTTCTTTGCCGTAGATTCGAACGTGACCTTCATGACCGTCTGTAGACGCTCTTGAGCTGAATGATTACCAATGATAGATATCTTCATACTAAAGGGGCATTTGAAAAAATCTAACCTTATTTTATTCTTCTCTTACCATACAATGTAAGCTAAACAACAAGGTAGAAGAGAAATGTGGAAGCTCAAAGTAATTTTCGTGGAGTTAGAATAGACACTTTACAGGTGCACCTTTAATACCACAGGAAGTCGTAGCCGGCTACTGCTATATACATTTCTGTTCATTTCAGCACAAATGTTCTTTTTTGAGACCAGGAACATGGTCTTAGAAAATTTGACCTAACAAAGATGCACTTTGTCCCACAAGTCTAGAAAAGAAAGCCCAACGCCTCTGAAATAAATGTGAACACACTTAACATTTATTAATAAGTCCCCAGCTATAATCTGCATTACACGATGACAAAACATCAGAATATGTGATTAGTTCTGCACTTGACTTACAAGTGATCCCACATTTTTGTCAGTAGGTGTGACTGTGAATATCATCAGGTGGTAGATTAATACCACAGGAAGTCGTAGCCGGCTGTTCATTTCAGCACAAGTGTTCTTTTTTGAGACCAGAAACATGGCCTTAGAAAATTTGACCTAACAAAGATGCATTTTGTCCAACACTGTAGTCTAGAAAAGCATCAATATTTATTAAGCCCTACGCGTCTGAAATAAATGTGAACACACAGAACACTATAAAAGTCCTCAACTAATCTGCATTACACAATGAAACATCATTAGCAGTACTGGTTCGATCTAGACTTGACTTTCAAGTAATCCCACTTTTTTGTCAGTGGATATCATCAGGTGGTAGATTGATACCACAGGAAGTTACAGCTGGCTAGTACAACAGACATTTCTGTTCATTTCAGCACAAATTTCTTTTCTGAGACCAGCGGGGTGCATGTTTCACAAAGATTCTAAGTTGAACTTGACTCTAACTTGGACCCAACAATTATGGAGAGCCAGTAGTTTCTTTGTAAAAGTGTTGTTACAGTTCTTTCGAAAAGGCATAAAGTTTGATAAAATTTGTTATATTTTATATTATGAAGGTCCAAGGAGCCTTGAAATAATTGATACATTTGTTTCGTTGGGATCCTATAAAATAATTGTATTTTTTAGATTTTGAATATGTTTTATTCCGAGGCTACGAATGGCTTTCCATAATTGTTAGGTCCAACTTAGAAACTTTGTGAAACACCCCCCAGGAACAAGGTCTACGAAAATTTAACCTAGCACATATGTCTAACAAAATAGGTTTCATATGTCTGGTATTAAGGTGTTGTCACATATCACCAAATAGCATAAACGGATGCCTGGAATGGAATCAAATCAAATCAAATCAAATTAAATTATCCGGTGGTAAAAGTTGTCTCCATTGCAGCTTGCAAACAACAGACATTGCCTGACGAGGAATGCATTTGCCTAACAAGAAACGTGCACGAAGGGATTGAAATTGTTGCTCTCCGTTGGCCGTCCGTTAACGCTATCCGGTGATATGTGACAGGGGCTTTAGGAGAACATAATCCCTGTTTGTACAGGAAAAAGGAAAAAGGAAAAAAGGCAGCATACCAAAGCCATAATGTTTTAAAAGAGCATGCTGACATGTGCATAGGCATACCCAGGGGGGTTTGGGGGGTTCAAACCTCCCCCCCCCCCCCCATTACAACTTATAACTGGTCTTGAGGCCACTTTTTAGCGGTCTCCCGACCATCATATCCAATGGTCTCGACCCTCGAGGACACAACTTAACAAGCAGTCTCGGCCTCGTAAATGTTCAATGTAACCTGGTCTCGGCTATAAACATTTTTGACGGACCCCACCCCCGTCCCCCACGGAACCCCCCCACCAGTGGTCTTGGTCTCGGCCTCAAACATTTTGGCTGACGAAATAACCCCCCACTTAAAAAAATCCAGGGTACGCCAGTGGACATGTGTATATACCTGCTGACAAGTTGACTACTAAACCATAACATCTGTTTTACAGGATAATTCACACATTCAACATTCATTCAAGGTGCAGAACAGACTTCCTAAATTATGTGCATCTTGGGTAAAACCCCGGAACAAACTGCCATTTTAAAGGGATCAAGTAACATTGTCCAAATCCTCAAAACTTACTTGGAAGTTGGAACTCTAGCGATTCTCTCATACCTTGTTGTATTCGTAAATTAACAATAGAAGCATGGGACAGGTTTTGGTTTTTCAAATTTCTTTTTCGTTAAAAAGATATTTACGATTAAAGAGTTCAGATATAAAATAATAAAACTATCCATTGGATAGTCGTGTGTACAAAGTCAGTGCAATAAGTTAGTGAATATCACTTTGCATTTTCGTTCATTACTTGGCCATATAACATCCATTTAACGCCAAATTTTCACACAATACTCAGTGAACATATCAGATCACAACAATACACATAATCAACCATTCATCACTTTTTAAACATGTCAACAAAGTTACTAGATCCCTTTAAGGCTAAAGAACAGTGTTGGAAACCCCTCAAACAAAACTTACACCTTGCATTTTACATGTTTAACCTACAAATTTGAATAGTAGATGGTTAAAAATAACATGCATACATTTGGGGACAGTCCATTTTTTGTTTGTGCCACTAAATATTGAGAGTAAAAGTTAGTGGTAAAAGTTGAGCCATTAATTTGTGAAAACAAAATACATACTGTACATCAATAGTCATTCTAAAAAGCAAACTATTTAACCTTATTTTACACAAAATTTGCAAAACATTTTGTTTCATAATTACCGATATCATTAATCAATTGTGTAATGATTTGATCATTTGACAGTTTAATACAAGCTATTGCTACCTGCCAGCTTATCAGCTTTACATTGTTAAAAGTGATCCATTAACTTTGTGAAAAGTCAACCAAAATCACTTGGAGCTTTCACACTTCTCTTGTACCTTGTTGTTTGTGTTATGGTAACAGAAGAATGAGTTTTTGATTTTTCAAATGTTTCCCTAATAATAAAGATTTTCAAGATCGATTTAAAAGGAGACTAATTCGATTTTGAGACTAAATCCTCCATAGTATCCAAATTTAGAGACTTCATGCAAACAATTGGGATAAAATCAGACATGGACTTACCGTAAATCTCTGTGTATAAGATGCACTTTTTTGGACACCCTGTAGTCATGTTGAATGTGTATAACACATGGTTTATGGCATGACAAGAGCTTGTTGTCAGTTGTAGCATTCAGCGAAATATACCTTTTTCTCACACACAAAATATTGGTTACAGATGTAAAAATTGCAAGTTTTCCCGTGGGATTGATTTTGTTTGGGTTATCTTGTCTGGTCTTTCGAGGTGTATTTGTACTAAAAAAAAAATGTTTGTTTGTTTTATATATAAGATTCATTTAGTCATTTAATATTATTTGCCTTTTAAATTTTGTTTAATTGTGTTTCATATATTTGTATATTATATTATATTGTATTTTAATTTGTATCAAGCCAACTATGTTTTATCAGTTGCAATAATAAATGAATCAAATCAAATCAAGTTTATTGAGCAGTAATACTGCTGCTAATGAATATTCATACATTCATACTAATTTTCTAACTAGTGGTTATAAATTTTGCTCATAATCAAAAATAGTTGTTAGTAAATTTATAAAATTGCATTATATTTAGTGAAAGTTGGGGGTGCGTTTTATACACGAGTGCATCTTATACACGGAGATTTACGGTACTCTTTTTTTTTCACAAGGTAAACAACATTCCTTTTCTATGAAAATCTCACATATCATTCTTAAAGGACAATGAAATCCAGACAAATTGTTGTATGCATTATAAGACACTAAATATAATGAAAAGTCTCTGAAAATTTGAGCACAATTGGTCAAGAAATAAGAAAACTATGGCTCTTTGAAAAGAGCCATGTATTTCTTTGAGTGACTCAAATTGGCAACGCACTCTGGCAAAGTTGTGGACAACTCCCCATACATTTTGTACACAAAATTTCAGTTTTGTTCAATTTTCTCAAAATTTATGTTTACCCTTCGTTCGAGTTCAACATATGTTTTGTAGAATGCTTTTATACATAACATATCATGAGTTGGGGGAATGGAAAAATGTGACTATGAAGAAAACTGTACAAATGGGAACATTTGTGTACAAAACATATGGGGAGTTGTCCACACACTTATCAGAGTGCGTTGCCAATTTGAGTTCCCCATAGGAATAAATGGACATCTTCAAAGAGCCGTAGTTTTCTTGTTTCTTACCCGATTATGCTCTTACTTTCAGATATTATATTTCTTAATCTCTTCAAGACTATGAAAGCAACATTTTGCTTGGGTTTCATTGCCCTTTAAGAATCTTCTATATAGAAGTCTCATGGGGACAAAATATAAAGTTAATGGATCGCTTAAACTAATTGTTTTCATATATTTGAAAATAAAATATAATTGTATGACTACAGCTTATTACACTCACCTTGTCTGTAACCCCTCCCCAGAAGTTAGAGTAGTATGTGGTTGACTGAAGCATGGGTGCAATGATGGCTTTATTCTCAGCCATCAGAATATCAAGTGTGTTTGGTTGCCATAGAAAGTTATCAACATCCACCGCCTATCAAGTATACAAATGAAAATTGCTGCACAGTTCTATAAAGCAGTGTAAGAAATAATATTTTTTTTAATATGATCTTTTATTTGGCATTAAAATGAGTGATTCATGTGGATATCTTTATGAAAACAAATACAAATTGGGAAATGAACGCTATGTTCCTTTACATTGTCTCC
The DNA here is from genome assembly GCA_037951105.1 of Echinarachnius parma. NCBI lineage: Eukaryota > Metazoa > Echinodermata > Echinoidea > Clypeasteroida > Echinarachniidae > Echinarachnius > Echinarachnius parma. The sequence continues at coordinate 130,472 of JBAMJV010003486.1, forward strand.
AAACATGAGCTAACTTTTGAAGAACTGCATGAAATCACTATGTACTATTTTTTATAATGATTCAAACATGTGACTGACTGGATAAAGCAAAACCCTGCACTTGTCAGTAATTCACGTTTTGAAGAAATAGACATTATGAGGTCACATAATCATAATATATATATCAATGACTTGTGCAAGTAAAAAAATGCCCAAATATTGTCTGTTTTTGAAAAATGCATCAGTTGAAAGCTCCTGAAGAGGCCTTTCTCGTGGCTTGAACATATTCATGTTGATTGTTGCTACCAAGTACAGGGTTAGATATCCAGTCACATATTCTTTAATTAAAGGGCAATGCAACTCAAGAAAATAGTTAATACTACTTTATACATCGTAATATTCCTGTTTATTATATGTAACATTACTCCGACTCAGATTTCTGCTTTGGAAGAAAAATGTGAAAACTCTATAGGCTTTACCACTATTTACGCGAACACTGGAGGCCGCCATTATTAGGTTTGCACGGACTACATGAATGCACTAATGCATTTCAATAGCACCCATTCAACCATTGTTAGAATACTTGTAGATGCATTGCCCTTTAAAGCAAAGAATAACACAGTTATATGTTTTTGGGCCATTCTGTGAAAATAAATAGATGCGCAACACTATGCAAAAGGTTGTATAATTCATAAATAAAACAGTTAATTGCCACCACTTACGGAAACAACATTGCCTCATGGTTCCGTATGCGTAAAACGTCTGGGAGCGCACCAATTCTATTCACACGTATGTTTGGAGACAATAGAATCACGGACTATGCGTTCATCCTAGACAAAAGGTAGTCTTCACCTGCAGACCCATACATGCTTTAGAATGGTGATGCATTTTCCAATGATATAATTTTTCTGGAAACATATTTTTCTGAGCTTATTGGTGAAATGGACTACTAAAAATGTTATCTTTCATTTGTAAGAATATTATTTTTGGGCGGTGGTACCCTTTAACTTCATAATCTCTGCCAAGTATAACCTTGCATGCTTACCAGTAGATAGTCTGCCCACTGCTCACGAGCTGCCATCAGGGCGCCCTCACGCAGGGAGATAAGATAGTTGAAGCGTGCGGCTGGCCAGTCATGCGGTCCCTTCTCCAGGGCGTAGACCTTGGGGCTCTCAGATACCTCAAAGTCTACATAGTGATACAGGTGGCCTGCCCCTGCTACCCATTCCTCCAGGATATCAACAGTGTTATCTATACTGTGATCCGCTCTGATCCTGGAATGGGAGAAATCAATATAAATATATCACACAATTTTCAAATTAGCTATTTTTTGAAAACCACTGATTAGTCATGTGGTCCCTTTTCCAGGGCGTAGACCTTGGGGCTCTCGGATAACTCAAAGTCTACATAGTGATACAGGTGGTCCGCCCCTGCAACCCATTCTTCCAGACTGTGATCCGCCCTGATCCTGGAATGGGAAAAATCAATTTAAATATATCACACTTTCAAATTAGCTATTTTTTGAAAACCACTGTTTAGTCATGTGGTCCCTTCTCCAGGGCGTACACCTTGGGGCTTTCCGATACCTCAAAGTCTACATAGTGATACAGGTGGCCTGCCCCTGCAACCCATTCCTCAAGGATATCAACGGTGTTATCTATACTGTGATCCGCCCTGATCCTGGAACGGGAGAAACACTTCAAAATTAGCAAGTTTTGTCAAAACCACCGTTTTGTTTTATTGATGAAACCCAAAGGGATCGAGTCAGTAACGTTGTCAAAATCTACACAAATTTACTCAGAACCCTAGCCACACTTACTTTAAAATAGCAATTTTGTCAATAACCGGTGCTGTTCTGTTTTATTAAGCAAAGTAAGAATGATGGAATTAGATTGCAACAATAATTGTTTCTGATATCAACCTAATGATACTTATCAATAATTATCATTATTCAAATCTGCTCAAACTATCGCTGTTGGGTTTGCATTTAACTGTTTTCCATTTGCTCAATCTGCTTTAAACTTTAAAGCCTGTAGAAACTTCTCTTTAACTTTGCAAAGTCATGTACTTTTAGAATGTTAGAGTCACTATTATGTTTTTACCATGATCATGTACTGTAGAAAGTCAGCTATGATGGTAGAAGTACATCCGGTAAAACCATATTGACATTCACATACACATATATCACGAGTGGCGTAGCTGATTGGAGGCACGCAAATTATTGGGGGGGGGGGGGGGGGCGGGGCACACTGTTTTGAATTTATTTATTTTGTAAAGGATTTTTGCCTTTTGTTAAACTTGTTTTGTATTGTTTTTATCAAATTATTGGGGGGGGGGGGGGGGGGGGGGGTGAGGCACGTGCCCCTGGTCCCCATATACATGACTGTAAGACTAATCTTGCAACTTTAGAATTCTGACTTACAAAAGGTGGACAGTATCTTTAAAGGGACTTAGTAACATTGTCCAAATCCTCAAAATTCAATTTTCATTCTAGCGGTTCCCTCATACCTTATTGTATTCGTATTAAACCGAACCCTTGTTGACTTTCAAATTGGCAAAATTTGGTATGTTTGTGAAGGAAATGTTACTTTTTCTAAGGATATTAACTTAATCCGCGATATAGATGTTGAAATTTGACTTTAAAAGTCTTTGAAAATGGGGCAAAAGAGAGCCGTCTCGTTGACTGAAATTCGCTCAACGATCGGCCTGAAAATCGTGACGTCACCGGTTGAATGGGCCCGGCCGATCAGCTGATCAAGCAAAGCGACGCGCGTGCATTGTATGTACTGCATGTGTTGTGTATATTGCTTTTTGATAACGTACGATCGAGCTCGACAGTTTTATTTCGAGGAAAATGGAGGAAAATACTCTTGAACTGAGTTTCGCAATGGATTTTTCCGAAGAAGATGAAGAAGAGGACAGGAATGATTCATCAGACAGCGACAATGATAACGGGGATTTGGGAGACTTTTGGCGCTAGTTCACTATTGTACCCGCACTCGCGGTGTCGGCACGCTACGCTGCCCGTGACGCGCTCGTGAAGGGTACCATACGAAACAAATTAATGTAACGTACCCAAAAACAACTAAATCTTCGACCATTGCTCAAATAATGGTCATGATTTCAAAGTAGTTACACAAAACAGGTAAAAAAGATAACTACTTTGAAATCATGACCATTATTTGAGCAATTTTTGAAGATTTAGTTGATTTTGGGTACGTTACATTTGTGTTTCGTAGGGTACTCTTCACGAGCGCGGCACGGCCAGCTAGCGGGGTAGCGTGCCGACACCGGAGTGCGGGTTTCAATGCGCCCTTTCCCCCAGCATTTTTCCCGGCAAACTAGTGCATGGACATGGTGCAATTCGCTATACAATTGCCGCAGCCATACGCCAGATCGACAAATCTATCACTTTCATGGCCTCTTCGACATTATTATTGTTATTTTTCACTGTCGGCTTAGAATGCCGACAGAGAAAAATACAATATAATGTCAAAGTCAAAGAGGCCATGAAAGTGATAGTTTTGTCGATCTACCATACGCCATGCACCCTTTTCCCGACTTTGCGACTCGAATTCAACTTTGTCGATACTGGCGAACTCGCGATTTCCACCTCAAAACCATGCCTGAAATCTTCACTTCCTTCAGACATTTCCACCATTCTCTCGATTTTGAAGATATCAGGTCGAATCTAACAAGAAAACTGACAATGACAAGGACGGCGTTCTATTCGATTGAGCAGCGGCAGCATAACTCGCGCGAGCTGGACTGGGGGATTGTTGGGGGAGGCAAAGGGTACTATGGTACTTACCCGCTCTACCGTCCCGCCGGCCCGCCGTACGCGGGGGTGGTTTGGGCCTAGTCAACCTGTGACGTCATCAGATTTCTCTAGCACCAAATCGCCGTCAAACGGCGAAAATCGGGGGTTCAGAATAAGAGTTTAAATTTGCTTTTAATTGTTTTTCTGGGCGGTGTTAGGGCTTCAAAATTAACCTTTTCATGCTCAGTATGTTCTCAGCTTTCAGAAGAGGTACAATATGCATATTATAGGATTTTCATTGAGTTTTCGGGTTTAACAATAAAATCATGGGACAGGTTTCGGTTTGTCAAATTTCACTTTTCGTTACAAAGATATGTACGATCGAAGTATTCAGATAAGAAAAACTCCGGGCGAGTGCCCGGAGTTTTTCTTACTGTGTACAAAGTGAGTGCAGTGAGTAATTAGAATATCACTTTGCATTTTCGCTCATTACTTGGCCATGCAATGTCCATTTGACTTGAAATTTTCACACAATACCCTGTGGACATATGAAGATAACAATAATATACATTGCATCAACCATTCATCACTTTTTGCACATGTCAACAAAGTTACTAGATCCCTTTAATAGAGATCTAAAGTACTAGTTGATATATAAACGTAATTCCCAAGTAGGAGAAAAATTGAAAATGTATCTTCCATACTGCGCCACTCATTACTGCACAGTTTGCACAGGGTATATAGTGGGCATCATCTCCCAGTGCTTGGAGTTGGATTACAGCATAGACCCAAGGAGGGTACCTTCCTTAATAGACCTAAATGTACCAGGTGACCCAGGTCTATGATTACAGCGTAGTAGGTTCATGATTACAGTAACTTGCACTAACTGCCCTGCTGTTGGATCATGGTACATCTTCAGGTCAACTCCAATACAAAACACACATTGTGCTAATAATATGTACGAGAGTACTATAACATGTACATCTGTGTATGTACACAGTCTACAAGAGTAACATACGTGCATTGAACTTCACGTTCACATGCTCCACAAGGACTGCTCGGATTACGGATTACGGATTACGGTCTGGCTCCATCAAAGGCTCGATCTGTCAACTCCTGTCTATGATCCTTTGACTCCTGCCACATGTGTACTATGTAGGCTACAGT